>VXCM01003282.1:31923-58342 GCA_014773175.1 Lucifuga dentata
ACACACACACACACACACACACACACACACACACACACACACACACACACACACACACACACACACACACACATATCCAGAGTGAGGGAGAAGCCAAGTTAAAGGAAAAGGAAGAAGCAGAGAGGAGGAGAAGAAGAGGGTGACAACCCCGGCATGGCCATGTATGAACCTGCCTACCTGCCTCCCAACGCCGAGGAGCAGGACTTCATCCAGGCTTATGAAAATGTCAGAGAGAAGTATAAAGGTGGGGACCTCCACTCTTTTACTGTGATGGCAGCTACTGTATGAGAACATGAGATGATGGGAGAAGTGTCTGTGCGAGTGTGTTGCTATGAGGAGGGGCGTTTTCCTGTCTGTATGTGGTGTTATTGACTTTGCACAGGTGCAAACACATGCCTTTTTGCATACTCACCTCGCCTTCGATCGGCCCGGCTGCTGCATGCGTGTCTGTGGAGCAGACTGGCAGCCGTGCACGCCGCATCAGGTGACTGCAGAGTGTTTTATTGATTGGTGCACATGTTCACTGTCACTCCTGGAAAATCTGTCTCTGAGTGTGTGTGTGTGTGTGTGTGGGTGTGCTGTGATTGTGAGAGTCCAGTGGATTTACAGGCGTGCTTCACTTTGATGTGTGACCGTAGCAACCAGTCCCCTCCGCTGACCTCTGACGTTGATGAAACTGAGAAGGGTTTAAGCCTGAATGCTCTGTTGATTATGTTATACTATGAAAATGCTAACAGGTGCTGCTGAACTGCAAAGGTCATTAATGACTGACAGTAATTTTGTGCTTTTCTTCTGAAATGCTCATCTCATTTGATCTCTTTATCCTTTTATTTCTTGAGGCTCGCAAGGAATCATGTGGCTTAGCTATTAATCAAAGTAAGATGGAGATCTCAAGTTGTTCTTATCCTGTGCCAACATGGCCCCAAACACCCCTGCTGTCATCCCATCACGCCCCACATACTGTAAGGTAGTCTTAGAGAGCCATCTATCCCAAAAACTTAACTCTTTCAGCGGATGTCAGAGCATCCTTAAGCTGCTTTGGGATTCATCCCTGTCCGTTTCTGCATCTCCTTCCTTTGCATTTCAACCCTTCCACTCCAGCAGGTCCTCAGGATAGAGGGAGAGCTCCTCTAAAAATATCGCCCCAGTTTTCCTTTTTTTCACATTGTGAGAACTTTGAAGTGTGTTTGTGCTGAATCACTGTTGTTTTTTTTTTTGTGTGTATCAACATATTTACACGCATCTGTTCATCAGTGGGTCTATTTCTGTAGAGCTAACTTTTAATATAACATAACTTTTAATGCTTCTTTGTGTAGCACTGTAATTAAATACTATATAGAGTGCTGATTTTAGCCGTTAGTATAGTTGCTGTAAACAAACAACAATATTACCAGAAGAGTGGACACTGGAACCCTCTACTGGCCTCTACTTGTGTCCTACTGCGTTGGATTTTTTGGCATTTACAAATTGTGCAAAAATTGTGCTGATAGGAAAACCATGCACATCATGTACAGTACATGCTGTTAAGTATAAAATCGTTTATAGACAATGGGGTCAAGTGACAAGCAGCAGTGGGTTTCCTTGAAAATCTGGTCTTACATTTGAGTAACAGGAACATTAACAATACAGCTGGTGTGAGACAGGCTGTCAATCCGCTCACATGGTCGTATTCATCTCTGGTAATTACACCAAAGTACAGCATAACAATTACTTTGATAATGATTTTTTTTTGTTTTTGAAAGACATAGCCTTTGAAAGACATGCCTTTGTGAGAAGTGTGCATGGCTGTATGAGTGTGTGCACGTCAGCTCCGTGTGTTTGCAGAGCTGGATTTGTAGCAGGAGGTAATGGGAAGCAGAAGCAGGCTTTGTGGCAGGTGTTTATGTTCCAGACGTTCTTTTGTGTTCCTTCCTCCATGCTGTCTGCACTGCACTGAGGTCCCGCTCTCCTTATTAAGGCACATGGATAACGGAGCCAGTGTCTAACTTTGTTGCATTCCCTTTCTCTTTTTCCCCCTTCTTTTTTTTTTTATACCTTCATTTTTCTGCTTTCTTCTGCAAGATCTGGTTAAATGGTAGCACATTAAACTGTTTCCATATTTCCACAGAGTGTGGAGACTTTAGGAAAACATGTAAACTCATAAACCATATATTTACCTACTCCAGCTCAATATGCAGTACGATGGATGCTATACAGTGTCTGTGTGTCTGTTTTGATGTAACTACTAATGCTTGGTAATGGAAAGTATTTGATCTGTAAACATTGCCAGATACCCCGTAGCAGTGTCTAAATCCATATTGTCTAAGAACTCCCTGTAAAGATAATAGCTGGCATGGAACAGTTTAGACAGCTACAGACCATATGCAGACTACTATACAACTATACATTGATAAGATATGCAAAATGTCTGCCGGACGTTAGAAAGCTGTTTCCAACATGCTGCCATGCAAAGAAATTATTTGCTTATGTAATCACTGATGGCCTGGAGATACAGCACAAAATGTCTAGGTGTGGATGTTGGCTTAACTGGGCGCTGTCATGCTGGTCCCCTTGACGTTTTGACATTCATTCTTGGTTGGCATTCCTTCATGTTTGGCTTGATTTATAAATTTCTCTAAGCCCAGTGCTGGTGTTTCTCAGCAGTGCAGGTATTGGCTGCATCCAAGATCATTCAACATTTGCTGTAGAGTCCACTACTTAGGTTTGGGGTGATGTTTGGAGGAGCCTTGAAGAATTATTACACCGTTTATAATGTGCTCATGTTTTTCCACAGTACAACATAAAAAGTGATTGTCACTATCCAAGCACTCTCTCCCTATTTATACAATGATAGAAGATAGTCCTCTAGTTCCTGGTATTTATTTATAATATTTTCTACATCATATTTACTATATAATAAATAGTTCACTAGATAATGAACAAGTGAACAGCCCACAATATAAATGTCATTTTTACCTATAGTAGTATGTTGCTATTTAGCCATCCTCTCTCTCTCTCTCTCTCTCTCTTTGGTCTCACTTTGTTGGAAGACAATACAAAAGAAATTACCATATTTTATGTAATAAATTAGAGAATAATGTGGGTTTTATTCCATGATGATAACATTTTGCATATTACAATTTAAAGACTTGAAAAAGAACAAATGCTAGAACATAAAAGTGTAAAAGTGGGCATAAAGTCAATCAGTATATCAGTCACTCAGAGTTTGCTCTTGCTAATGTTAATCTCTGCCATCCTACAGCCTGAGCTAAAGCGTAGCCGGCTGGACTGTAAAGAGCTGGCTGTCTTCCCAATGTCCTCTAATGCAGTTTGTGCTAGAAGGTGATGCTGATTGGGCTGCCTGAGTGGGGGATCGCCTTGTTCATGACTGGTGGCCTGCTGAGGGTTTACAGACACGGCTGGCATCCACATTTGCCCCAGCGTGTGTCCTGCAAGCCCCCGTCCTGTGCCCTGCAGGGCTTAAAATAACCACTAAATATAGCTGTGGCCATGTTCAGTCAGCCAATTAAATGGTTATTTTTGGCTGGCTTGATTGTCTGCTCAGGGTAATTTAAATTCCAGTTCTTTCTTGGATGAAAAACTCCAACATTAGTGAACTATTAAGTTAGTTCTCGCTCTGGTGTGCATAAAAGAAATTACAGGATCTGACAAGAATAGAAACCATAATCACACTATTTTCTTCAGACATTACTGACTATGAAGTCTTCTATCATCATCATCATCATCATCATCAAGCCTTTTTGCCCAGTCCAGACATACAGTGTGGCTATCTTTATGAATGACTATAGTGACTTCTATTTACAGTGTGTCATTGTGTGAGGTGAGAAGTGCTGTGGGAAGTGGTTGGTCACACACTTTTGTGAATGAATGAACTATTTTAAAAAGCTCAGAGGCAAGTGAGTGTGTGTGTTTGTGTGTGTGTATTTAAAACCCGTGTTGAGAGTGTGTTGGTTTAAAGCTGAATGTATGAGTTGCCTTGTAGGCCGCGTGTCCCATCTGTCACACTCATCAGAACTTGCTGCTAATGCCAGTAAGGCCTTTACGTTTCCTGTCCTGCTAGGAAAAATAATATCTAAAGGGAAAGTGATGTTAGCTTCCTGAACGGTGACAGACCGTCAAGAATCACCAGTCACGTGACTTCCTTTGTCTCCCCTCGCCTTGCTTTTCAGTCTCATGTTGGCTGACTGCCACAGATTGAGAATTGTTAATGTAAAGGTCAGAGAGAGTAAATGCTGTTGCAGCACACTAGAGAAAAGCATTTAACCTGAATATTCCCAGTTGTGGGTGTACTGTGTGGTATTGTGTGAAGAAGTTCTTATTTTTATTTCTTAAAAAAGAGAGAATTTTATAAGTTGAAACGAGGGACATCTCATTAAGTTGATTAGCGAACCATAAGCTATTGCCTTTTCTTAAACAGAGATGTAGATAACTAATGAAGATACTTATATGTGACAGTAGGATAGTAGGAACAAGAATACCTGACCTTTCTTGTCAAGTTGGATTGTTTCTATGCAGAAATCATCCACCTGTTGGAAGGCCAGCGCCTCCAGATCTAAGGCTATTGTACTCTGCAGCAAAATGGTGGCTTCTCCTCTGCAGCTGGGGAGATAAGTTGCTGCCCTAAGTAAACGAGTTCTAGTATCCAGGGGTCTTGTTCATGAGTGAGAGAAGGATTGAGTGGGAGATAGATGGATTGGTGAGATGCCTGTAGTGATGCAGGCGCTGTACAGGACTGTTGTGGTGAAGAGAGAGCAGAGCCTAAAGGAGAAGCTCTCAGTTCATCAGAACAACTGCTCATTTGCATCTGATCAGGATTCCTCCAGGACACCTATTCCAGGCACCAAATGGGATTTGACCACAGGGCTGATCCAATAGGGGGGAAACCCATATATCCCATTTGGCCTTTGGACGCCTTTGGACCCCCCAGGAAGAGCTCGAGGATTTGGCTAGGGAGGTGGACATCTGGGCTCTTTTGCTTGGTCTGTTGCTGTTGTGACCCAGACACAGATAAGCAGTGGAATATGGATGGATGGATGGATGAAGAACATGTTACTATGTCACTGTGATTACATTATATTACTCAAATACTGTATGTGCAGTGAGCGTTTGCAAGCTTTTTTTTTTTTTGGAACCCACTCCAGTCTCTCTCTCTCTCTCTCTCTCTGCAAACACAAAGTGCTGAATTTGCATCGAGGTCGGCCTTATACTGACGTCATTGCCAGGTGAAATGTTCATGGAAAATATACCGTTGGTAGAACTATTTGTGGATTTGGCGTGCTTGTATGTTTATAAGCAGCTGCATGGTATTTTGGGTCACTTTCTTAGAGCTGCAGTGAAGCCAAACTGTGCCCTTTCATGGCAGCTACCCTAAAACTGGAAAAGGAAAAATCTGTGTCATGGAGCTTTACTGTTACTGTATTTCTGCACATTGAACTCATTCAGTCTGTGTAACATGTCAGAAAGAGCTTTGCTTTGTCCTTTAAAGTGTACCTCTGCACTGGAAATGGTTTCAGATCAGTGCAGCAAAAAAGGCACAGGGTAGTTCTGGTCTTTTTTTTTTTGCTGTTTTATTTTTTTATGTGGGTCAGCATCCAGCCAGCCTCCAGAGCTGCCTGGGATAGATCACTGACGTCACTGACACACAACTCAGGTCAAAGGTTATTCAGGGGCAGGACTTGTAAGACTTTGCTGGATTCCTTCAGGGCCTTTTAAGGGAGTGAGAGAAGCTCCAGAGGGATGATCCCTAATGTGTCATCCTTCCTGTTAAACACGCAACAGTTTTAAAGAACAGAAGCTTCTGCTCGATTACGCCAGAATCTCTTGTCTTTAATGACTGTTGGTATGTGTGGTGGGAAGTGAGGGGAAGCTAGAAAGGAGGAATAGAGAATGTTGGAGAGAGGCTGGGAGTTACACTGATGTCACATGACAGAATTTCTTCAGGTCAAATGAGTTTCAAACATTTTGTTTTCATGCATTCTCAGGGTCACTGAGTAGATCACAACTGATACTGATTTTTTGCAGCCGTTCCCAATATTGATAACGATACTGTGGCATATATTCATTTTTACATAAAAACACAACTAAACACTTGTGGCAAGGATCCCTAATGTTTTATTATTTAAGCACTTTTATCCTTTATAATATATCTTTCCCCAAATTTTATCGTCTTTATAGGATAGGGAGTACAGACAGTCCCTGACTTACGAACAACCAGTACTTACAAACAGACCGCCATAAAGCCTGTTAAATTAAAAATTCGAGTTACATACAATGATTCATAATAATGAACGATGCACTACTTTACGACGCACGTCAAAACAACAGAAGAACCCCTATTCTGACGTGCAAGACATCAAGGAGCGAGAATAAGTGTTAACCTACATGTTTTTTTATACCTCCCNCCCCCCCCCCACACACACACACACACACACACGTTTCTTATGCATGTTTCTTATACATAGAAATGTAAAATATACTAGATATACCTAAGTAAAATATATACACTAGATACACAGCTTACGTAACTGTTCCGACTTACAAATGTGTTTGTAGGTCGAACAGCCATGGGCACAGAACTCGTTCGTAACCTGGGGACTGCCTGTAGCGTCGTGTTAAACACTGCCAAAGATGCAAAAGTTGAGGCTTACACCTACAGAAATGTATGAAATAAGACAAACACATTTTTCATTAGTCCTTTACTTCTATTATATGTATATCAACGTAGCACATTTGAATTTACCTGAACACCTGGTTAGACACACCCACAATGTATGAGGCTAGCAACTCAGCGAGCGTTGGTGTTTTACAACCTGTGGATGCTGCCACTTCAGACCTGATGCATTCAGCCAGTCAGAAGAGAGCAGGCTTTTTGAGAGGGAGCCTTAAACATTATTACCTAGAATTATCCGTTTTCACTGTTTTGGTGCTGTAGCAAGGGAAAATAGTGGATTCATATATTTTTGACACATTAAATCATTGCAAAGTATGAAAATCAGAAGATGGCATTCTGTATATGTCCCCTTTAAACAGTTGTAGCAAAGATACAGTATGTACCGAGGTAGGATATTTTACAGCTGAACCGTATAATATCACTCTGCCAGTACATCAGTCTGCTGATGATCAAGTGCCTTATTATAACACGATAAGCAATATTTGCAGCGTCTCAAGTGATCTGTGTGTCACTTCCCTGATGCCTTGCAGTTTGGTTGATGCATGAAACAGAATACTGACGTAGCAACAAGCGTCATTAAGAAGCGCCCAGGGTAGACACAGCCTCATTTTGCAGCCATGGTTTTGAGGCAGAAGAAGGCACTTGTACCTGTTTTAAGAAACCAAGGCAAGAAGCGCCGCACAGGTCATGGAAGGATTTTAAAGTGCTGTTGTACAACTTGGGAAATTGTTCTTCTCAGGATATGAGCGTCTCATAGGTCAAATTTGAATGTGTTTGCTCTTTAGCAAAGTAACAGAAGAGAGAATCCGAGCGGTATGGTTCACAGCAAGGTTGAGAGTCACCGTTCAGCTTCCAATACACAAGAATACAATGCCCAGCTCGACACACACCGCTTATTATGTGAAAGTACTCTTACACAACTTTAACAGGATGTGCAAAATGCCATTTTCCTGTATTTTTGTGTCTCAGACTGAAAGATGAAAATACCATACAAGTTCTAATTTGGACTCAGGTTGGGGTGTGATGAAGACCTCACACGTTTGTACTGCACCACCACCGTCGCAGCTCTGTCTGATTGCGTGACATTTCTGAGTCAGACAGATGTGTTTCTGCTGTCTCATTCTGTCTCCGTGCTGCACAGCCATCCTGCTGATTTATGTAATGGTGCCTATTATTGGCTGCACTGATGAGCTCATATTATCTGACATCTTGTTTGGTTTAGAACTCTATACCTACTTGTCCCGTAGCCTGAGTGGCAGTTGTCACATCACGATGCCTTCATGCACATCACAGCATCAAACGTCTCATCTTATAGCTTCCCAGGACAGGACATCTGCTTTCACCATTACTGCTCCCCTCTTTGCATAAATGAGGAACTCTGTGGTATTTTAGCGTTTAGAGTTTCGCCCTGATTTTTACAAGGCCTGAAACACACATGGCTTTGTGGTGTGAAAGGAAAAAGAGTGTGTGGAAAACACATTGTGTGGAAAATACTGATATTCTAACACCTGGGTTGCGTTTTCCACAAAGACGCAGTAGAGCTTTGTACTGCAGGGCAGGGCCGTAATGCTTTATTAAGTCAAAAAGTTGTCTGGAACTGTTAGCTTCAAGGCTCCAGTGAGCAATGAAAAATTATTAGAGAAAACAAAACAACCGGTATACACACACTCACAGACACACATGCACGCATGCATGCCATTGCTGCAACATACTACTGTAGATGGAAAGGTCTTTTAAAAAGCAGAGGAGTCACCTCCTCTCAAACAGGGAGAACATTCCCTTCCTTTCCCAACCGTCCTATCTCACATGTTCATTTAAACTGTGTTGGTTGTGTGTGGATGCCAGTAATGTTTATGTGTGAGACAGAAATATATGAGGTGATGAGCAGAGATATCTGTGTTAACCCAGCCAGTAAACAGATGGTTAAAACATAATTACATTTATTTTTTTGGTGTTTTAGTTCTGTAGAGTCTCTGATGAGGCTTTAACAAGTATCAGAATTTCTGAAACCGTTAAGTACTTGTCAAGTCCTCTCGTCCTTTTCCTGAGGCCACCCACATATAATGTCAATACTTTTATGAGATATGTTTTTTTGTTTTTTGTTTTTTTTAAACACTGCATTCCAGTGTTCAGAATCGCTTCCTGAGTTCTGATACCTCGTCACATCCACTGCTGGAACCAAATCATGGTCTTTCTCAATGATTTATGGTCCTCCTGCATATAGATCCCTGGCGTCTCTTCAAAATTCCTGGGTGTGATAGCACTACTAAAAGAAAAAATATTGCCAACATAGTTAGGATATTGCATGGTACAACTGCATATTTTGCAAGTGATATGCTGGTGCTACAAAGCTAGGTATTGTTCAGAATATTTAATACCAATACTAGTTGTTTGACTGGTTTATCCAATTCTTTAGCAAATCCTCTTTTTCTACCTTTTGATACCTTTTTCAAAGTATCAAAGTCTTGAGATAACAGTCATATGCTGCTTTAAAATGAAAAATAGTCTCTGTAATATCTTATACCAACTTGTTTAATGCTGATGAGTTTAATCACTCAAGTATCAAATATACTTTTCAACACTCAGGTGTCAATGCTCACTAGCTGAAGGCTTGCTGCTTCAATACAGATGCGGAGAGCTTTGAAATAAATCTCCCACATGTCCTGACATTCATGGTTCTCGCACTTTCATGACAACCAAGCATGATGACTGAGCA
Source organism: Lucifuga dentata (assembly GCA_014773175.1). Taxonomy (NCBI): domain Eukaryota; kingdom Metazoa; phylum Chordata; class Actinopteri; order Ophidiiformes; family Bythitidae; genus Lucifuga; species Lucifuga dentata. The sequence continues at coordinate 41,310 of VXCM01003282.1, forward strand.
GCTGGCTTCTGTTTCTCTGTGCTTCATGAATTGTTAGTCTGACTGTTAGAGCCACTGATGGGAGGCTCTTTAGCACCGCCAGGATCCCCGCTTCTTGATTTGGTCTTTTTTCTAGCTTTCACATATCATAGATTTTTCCACAGAAAGTTCCTCGGACACCAAATTATGGGTTATCTCCTGCCAAAAATTGACAGCCATTTGGCCATCTTTATAATTCCTCATGGAGAAATCATATAGGTGCCGGTTTCATCCTCACCACCATCGCTCATCAAAGTTGTCCGCCATTGTTTGTTTTTATCCAGTTGCTCAATTGTTGATGAAAGCATAGTTAGGCCACATGGACGCTGCCTTCATTGTTTCAAATTTCGAGCGGAGCACAACTTTATGAGCGACTCTCAAATGCAGCCTCCACGTCCACAGTATGTGAGATTTTCCACGCATCCTCTGTCGTGTCCTTGTCCATGTTAGTATCCTTAATGCTTAGTACAAAAAAATACATAAAGTAAGTCCATGCACAGCCCCGTGCACAACGTAGTGCTGTTGTTGCCACTGACCAATCTTCACGGAGTGAGCTTAAAAGCAATCAGACAGATCTGGATACTGAGTACTGTGACTGCTGACAGTGTATGGGCTGTGTAACATGCTCTTAAAGTAATTGAAGTACCATCTGTAGCATTATTGCTGAAATTGGTGTAAAGTGGAAATGTCTATGTCCACAAGGAGCGCTCTGTTGAAGGAAGACAAGAGCTTTGTGTGAGCCAGACTAAATTTATTCACATTGAAAACTGTCCAAATTCTTCCGGAGGCAAAAGCAAGTTGCAGATTGGAAACATTTCTGCATGGGGATTAAAATAGAATGTAAGGCTATTAGATTCAAAGTGAGTAATGGTACTGCATGGTACGGTGTATTATCAGGTAATGATGTGAGTGTGTGTGCGTGCGTGTATGCATCGGTCTGTTTCTTGGTCAGCCCTGTCATTTCCTGACACTGAAAGGCAACGAGTTTATTGCTGGTCAGTGGTATTCAGAGCAACTGGAGCCGCTGTGACAGTCAACCGCACGGACCTGGAATGTCACGACAGGTCACCCACACAGCTGACGATGGGGAGAATGTCCTCCACGTGTGCATATACACATGCGGACAAACACACTGACATTCTACATGAAGTTTCTCTCTCCTCTTTCTCACACATATGGAAGTATACACACTCATACACACATTCTGAGGGACTACATACTCACGAGACATCACTTGTTACATTCTCTTCTGTTAACACACAGCCTAATCTCTTTCAGCCTGAGCTATTAAAGGACCATACCAGTGATTTTTCATGCTTAAGCCCATACTCTATGCATACACGTTATGTTACTGACAGACAATATTTAAAACATAACAACCATATTTTAGTTTTCTTGTTATTTTGCCAAATCCCCTAATCTTTTAAATCAGATGTTGAGGTGATACACCACCTTAAAATTCAATGCTTTGCTTGCGCTACTGTAGAAGACATGCTTATTTTAATTTCTCTGTAAAAGCTGTCTTCTAATGGGACTATATTCCCTGGCAGAGACATACATTGTCATCTGTGCAGCTCTGTGTTGGATTGGTTAAATAAAGTTACTTTGACAAAAACATAATAAACATAATATTCGCTGTGATGGATTACATATATCAAGTGTATATCAGGTCTCTAAAACATTATTTTTGTAGCTTAGGAATAAACTGAAATCAGTGGCAGTCTGAAAGGTAGGAAAAACATTCTAGAATTTACTGCTCCAGCTGTATATTTTGGGAAATGGTTGTCAGTAATGTAACATGTATGTGGGTTGTATAGATGAGGCTGAATCGCTGGTATTGTCCTTTGAATAAATGATGCTTGTTAATGGTGTCAAATACCTTCCACACTCATATTCTCTTCTGCTTTGACAAAAGACACAGTAAGTAAAGTAGTGTACTAACTGCCCTAAATGGCACGGCAGACTCCACATTTCCCCAAACATGGTCACACAAGCTGGGGTTACATAATTGTCATGATTTGCTTCATAGATAATAAAGCTCCTGAGATGATGGGCTATGGTAAATGTAAACCAGGCCTCCCGCGCTTTCATGTGCCCTGGCTCAGAGGGGCGTGACCGTTCTCCCGTTCTGCAGGTCAAACAACAATGCTGGAAAAAAAAAAAAAAAAAAAAAACTGCCCGTTGTTTGTTTTCTTATCACAGAGTCCAAATCACAGCTAATTTTGGCTTTCCTGTAGTAGCTGCACTTTGGCACAGTCGAACTCAGTTGAGTTAGATGGAAGAGCATTGTGAGACTATTTAGCAACTTTGTGTTAGGTTTGTCTTTGTCCTCTGCAGAGCACGAACCCACTATGTGGAATTCCACATCTTTATCATGAAGTTATGACAAACTGATACCATAGGTAATGCAGGATTGTACATGATGAGCAGCAGAAATGTGGGTGCTTACTTTGGGTTGTATGCCGTGACCCGTGGGACATGCGACTCCTCTTTGCATTCCAAAAATACTCAGCTGAGAGCCAGGAGTTAATATTTTCCCAAAAAACATACTACAATACATTTTATGCAGTCAGTTTATATCCATGCTGGACTTAAATATTTGCTAAAACTAATTGTTTTACTTCTGAATAATTGAAACAGGACAGTGATGAAAATATGTCAAATTTACATAAAAAGGGAGTTTTGTATTATTTAACTATATAATAACTAACTATAAATTGCTTCACTGGTGGTGATGAAGATACTTTTAATTTTTAGAATGAAGTACAGACAGGATGAGGGTCTAGACCAGGGGTGGGCAACCTTTGCTATCAAAAGAGCCATTTTTGGCCAAAAAAAAAAAAAAAAAAAAATCTGTCTGGAGCTGCAAAACATATTTGAGCTTTATAATGAAGGTAACACAGACTTTTAAGTCTAAATTAGCCTATTAATATTACTCACAGGTGTAAATGAGCATCATTAAAATGTTTTACCACTTGGCTACTCTGCAGTGGCTATTTATGATTATTTTGTACTTTAACTTTGCATTTCCATTACAATAATATCATGTTTTGTTGCATTTATGAAATTATAGAACTATAGATCTTCTCGAATTAAAACTTTTTAAAAATATTTTGTCAACTAAAATATGCATCATAGCCTATGTCTACTGCCCAGTACCTTTTCCTTTTAATTTTGCCAAACCTCAATAGCGGTGGCTAGCATGGATGCATACATAATAGCTAGTCTTGAGTCTCCCTAGCTATGGATTACTTGCAACAGTGATAAACCAAATGATAAGTTAATGATAAATTAAAATTAAAATGTTAAAAAATAACCATTGTTCATTTCCATACAATTCATTTCCATATAATNTAAAATTAAAATGTTAAAAAATAACCATTGTTCATTTCCATACAATTCATTTCCATATAATTTTTTTGTTAAAGCCAAGGGAGCCGCAAGAGATGGGCAAAAGAGCCACATATGGCTCTGGAGCCACAAGTTGCCTACCACTGGTCTAGATTGAAGCACAGTGAGAATCAATCCACTCCTGAGTCTACACAAAAGGACAATGGGAGGTCCCTGGATTTTTCTTCTCATCTTGAGTCTAGATTGAGAGACAGAAGGCCCTAAGAAGGTTCTACTCAGAAGGTTCTACTCAGACTCATAAAAGATTAAAAATGAACCGTACAGTCTGTAGTGGTCAAAGCTGGGTGGGTTTCATTCCTCCTACAGTAGGAGGCAGCAGCAGAAAGAGGCATCAGCAGAATAGAGACAGACACATGGGTGTCAGGTTTGGAAAGGCTAAAATGTCTGTGCAGGAATCAGTGTAAATCTGTCAGACATCTGGGAAGCAGCCCATCACCCTTCCTGGGAACAGAGTGTAGCGGCCAGTAGCCAGAGTGGCGCCTCTAGCAGCAACTCCCTGTCATACATGGAGATGACAGAAAAAGATGATGAGGAGCTCAGAGAGGGAGGGAGGCTGGGAAGAAGGGAAGTAGGGAGGAAGAATGCTGAAATTAAACTAAGATGAATGAGAGAGGAGAAGCAGAAAGGAGGAATCTTCCTCAGTTCCCATTGATCAGGCATGTGAATGATTTCACACTCAGCTACAGTTTGCTTAGATTGAGGGAGGTGAAAGGTGAGATGGTAGGCATGTTGACACGGTAGATCTAAGCACTACTATCTGAGCAGATTTTATGTTTGGCCTTAAAAATGGCTTTTTCTGCCAATTCAATTCCATGACCTATATACTGATTCAGATCTGCATCATAATTATTGGCTGATTGGCCATGACTTTTGGAGGATGTTGAAAACCTATTATTGTCCTAATACTCCTTGACACAAATATGAATAGTGCAGAATAGTGACTGTATTCACTTGTGTATCAGCATTGTTGCTGACTTTTGCTGTTTAAACTCATGTCGCTTTAGCACCACCTACAGGCCAAAAGCCATCAACTTTGCAGAATCACTCTGAGTCTCTTTTAAATGGTTCCAATTGCACAATACATTAAATAAGCCACACCAGCATGAATTTGGCAACTAATAACAAGAAAATAGTATGAAATATTTAAAACTATTAAATAAATACATTAAATATATGTAAAAAATATTGTACTTTTTGAAAGCTTATCCAAATATGTTTTGAAACAAAAGAATTGCTAGCTATCATCACCACATTAGTCAAATAACAACTGTCATTTTTGTGAATACTTCATTTGAACGGCATGAAGCACATTTCAGCAACAGAAACTGAACCAGATTGAAATTTCTGTTCCACTGGTGTATCATAAACTGAAATGTGCCTTTTACATGAAAGATTAAGCTGGGACTAGATGAGTATCACATGTTTGTGACGGTGCCTCTCATTTGTTCTCTGCCCAGGTTCAGAATAAGACGTTTCCTGTGTTCTCTAGCCAGACACTTATGGCAACTTCCTTGTTGTTCCTACTTCAGTAAACAAATGCATGCCAGCGCCGTAATCCACCATAGGAAAATGTGACAGCTCACTGGAGCGTCGCTTTTCTGTCCAACTGTTGGGTTTGGTTTACACACACACATGCACGCACGCACGCACACCACCTCTGTGTATTTTCCTTTGGCAAAGTCAGTGTTTTTAGTGTTATGTGAGTATCTAGTTCATCGCTCCCTGGAGGTTTGTGCTTCTCTGCAAAAAGTCATTATGTAGTTTGATCTTCATTAACATTTTCAGTACTCTTACATTTATAGTGATATAAATGAAACCTTTAATATTTGATTCTTTTATATGTAATCAACTTACTTATTACACCTTTTTACTTCCCTGTGCTAGACAAGCTTGTTTGGGCTTTACAGGGAAGCACAGCCCCTAGTGGGAACATCCCACTCATGACAAATTGACACTCAAAGATGTACAGGAATGGACTTCTAAGGGAAACTATACAGCATCAAAATCAATTTCTCGGGTATCAAGAATATGAATTCAGACGTTAATTATTTCAGTTGCATTGTATATATTTTTCAGTTCAAATGCAATTCAAAAATACCTTATTAGTCCCTCAAGGGGCAATTAAAATCATGTAGGCTGGCAAACAACAACATGAATGAATGAATAAATGAATTAATTAATTCTGAGGCAATTTTTCATATGTAGCAATACATGGACACATCTTCATCTTCCTCAGTAGCTAAATAAAGCCGAAATAGCTGCTCCTCCCCGGTGATGATCTTGTTCCAGCTCCAACCTACTGACATATGAGTTAAAGCCAGTGAGTCAGAACATGGGCGGGGGACCTTTGGGCCCCAGTGTGCTCCCTGACCACAGAAAGCTCTTCACTTAAATCACGCCATATTTTCTCCCCTCTGCAGATAGGATTGACTGGGAGCAGAACCTTCCAGTCTCTGTCTTGTTGTTGTCATCCAGTCATTCCAAATCTCTACAAACAGAAATCAACCTTGACAACTTAAAGACCCCCGTGGGACCTGGTCTGAGGTCTTTAAAGGGGTCATTTGTTCCATGCTGTGTTTCCCCTCTGTCTCATTTCCAGAATTCCACACCAGACTTGGTGTACAAATTACCCATTCTGCAGTACGGTAGGAAAATCAGCTCCCTTTGTGGAGCTTTTCACAGCTGTGTGCTGTTTGCCTGTCAACATGAGAAAGCAAAAAGGTCTCTAGCACATCTTGTACACATTCTTTTGAAACTTTGTATATACACAACACATGGGACTGTGAAATCCAACAGAAAAATGATGATCTTTCAATAAACTATGGAATGTATCCAATAAATCCAATGCATAGCAGAAAGAACAGTTTAACTCTGCTCATATTTATGTTGGTCGGGTTTGTTATTCTGCACCTGTGGTCCAGACGACACTTTCTGCAGTGGATTTGCTGGCTTGAAGATAACCTTTTGTTTGACACTTGCAAAGTAGCAGTCTTTACATCAGATTTTAGCCCTGATTAATCTGGTGTGTTGTCCATTGGTCTAACAGTTTTATGGCTCTGTAACACAGATCTTGTGTTTGTTGATGGGGAATCTGGCCTCATGCTGACTGTCGTCCTGAGCTCTAAGCCGGCACATTGGGTTAGAGGTTATAGTGGCTGGATGACATCAGACAGAAGGAATGTTTTGTCTGCAAATCCACCGCAGGGCTACCAGTTTCATCTGGACAGAGAAGCTACGAGCATCAGAGCTGAGACAGTGTATCACAAAGAAAGCACAGGATTCTTCAAGGGATTTGCTTAGTAAAGTTAGTACTTTAGATCCCTACTATCAAAGAAGCAGGAAACGAGGTTTTGTTGAAAATGTGGCGTTGATTTTTGTCAGGTTGTACCTGTTTTACAGAGTCTTTTCTGCTTTTGTTGCCAAGTAACAGAAGAAGAAGCCAGCATTTACACTGATCAGCTGTGAAATCTCAACAGAGCTGTGGACATTTGTGGATAAAGGCCAGTAAATGAGGCTGGTGAGGACCTGCTGTAGTTTGCCTTTGGTTCTTTAAATGTTACAGGCGCACATACCAATGTATACCTTTTGCTCACAAATACAGCTTTTTAAAGGTCTTCTTTCCCATAGCAGAAAGACAGCTTACTGGTCTGAAAAATCCTGACCCACACTGTAAACTGTGACCCTCACAACTGTGAAAGGAAAAAAAAAAGGAAAAGAAAAAGGAAAACAAATGACAGGCACCTTGGAGAAATAATCTGGCTTGCACTGTAGTGATAAAGCCATCATGGATGCAGCAGCTCGGACTGTTGGTGAAGATTCCCATGGCAGGTTTAAACAAATAAACCTCAGCACTTTACAGGCTCTCTGGCTACTAATAAACTCCTGTGTAGATTGGCAGGATCTTGTTATATGTCTGTTCTGGACTTACAAACTGCAGAAAAGCAAATAAGTCCAGGACAGTCTGGCACGACAAAAGCCCCATTCCTCATAGCTCTCATTCCTCACAAGATGAATGAAACACTGCTGGTGGTTCAAAGTTCCATCTCGTAAGCTTGGATGGTTGAAGAGTTTGTGTTTGACATTGTAAGCTGTCTGTTGTAACCATATGAGCAGCTCCAGGCCTGTAGCTTGGCTTATATCACCGAAAAAAAAAATATATATATATATATATTTGCACAGTCCAAGTCTCACATGCAGGGAAACATGAAATATTGAGCTAAGTCAGTGCTTCTCAAATATTTTGAACAAAGAATATCCTCTGAGCAAACCAAAACATCTCAGCACCACCTTCAAATCTAAGAAAAACTCACAGGAAAACCTTGTGTGCTGTTGTGAAATGAAGTATACTATTTTACATTATGAGCGCAAAAAAGTCAAAATTCTAAATGAAGCCAACTTTATTTGTGAATAATTTGCCACAACAATAAAATTTCCTTAAATTTAGATTGTTTTGATTCCCTACAGAAATTTTCAGTCATCAGGGATGCCACCAGGGTGTGCTTTAAGTGCAGCTGGTGGTACACAGACCACAGTTTTAGAACCATCATCATCTAAAATAAATGTGTAATGTTTTGTGCCATATGAACAGCAAATGACCAGCCAAATTATTTTTCTGTACACCAAGAGCAAGTCATTTTTGCTATTTTTAGTTTTCATTGAATGTTGCTTTAATTTGCCACATAAAAATCTACGGTGAGAAAAATCCTTCATTAGTCTGGATAAAAAATGGTTTGTGAAAATCTTGACATTTCTCAAAAACTTGAAAAAAATAAAAGAAGAAAAAATAAAAATAAAACAGCAAATGAAGTTATTCCAGAAAGAAAATGCAGAACAAAATCCAAAATCTTAAAAAAGTGATTGATTCTACAAATTGTTGAATTTCAAAAAATATAATATTATTCTTCTTAGAAAAAATTGTAATTATAGAGAAATCTTACTCTTAAAAAAAAAAAAAAACTATGAAAACAATTTACCCTCAGTTGATTAATGTGTCACTTTTTTCACGTTTTCTCATATTTACTCTGAAAACTCTGTTTCAGACATGACAATTTACAGGGCTTGGCATACATGTCAATATTTTCATAAACCAAAATATGCCATCCTGTTTGGTAAAGTTTTTTTTTTTTTTTAAATATATATTGCATCATTTTAAAAGCCAAATTTCTTGAAAAGTAAAATTTAAATTTAGACTCTAGTGGGTTATTTATGCAGTAAATCCAATTTCATATAGGTAATAATCTGGGAAATTATGATCAAAATCTGCCATGAAAGCTCCTCCTGGCTATACATTAAAAACAGCTGACTCAGAATGAAGTTCCATTAGTAGATTTCTATTCTCTCCACCAAACAAAGTGTAGTCAGAGCCACGATCTGTGACTTCATATCTCTTCTCAGGCCATGTTTAATGTGCTTAATGTTGGCAAATCACTCAAAACCAATCACATAAACATAAAAGATATGACAGATAAACAAATTGCTTCATTTCCTGATTTAATAAGAAAGTAATTGCCTTCTTTCAGGTGAGACATACCTGGACATGTCAGTCATCCACTGTGGAATCCATAATGTGTGGCTGTGGATGTTTGTCACAGTCACTACTGTCATCAATTCTACCTGCTGTGTTTTAATATTATTCTATTCACATTAATCACCATGTAGAAAGTATTTTGTGCCAGTACTAATGCGAAGAAACTATAAACTGGATTTTGTTGCTTGCTGTGTTTCCGTAATAGAAGCTATCACAGTGACAAGCACATGGAAAGAGAAATGGGCTCGGGTCCAAACAGCAATTGATGTCAGCCAAAGCAAACAGTCAAACACTTAAACACACAGCTGGACCCATCTGTGTCTATGTCATTCTTTTTTTTAAATTTTTGCTATAAAAACACATTCACAAGTGTTCAAGGACGACTGCTGCAACTGCACCCGAGAACTGTACACTTTTAGCAACACACACGTAAATACACAAAGGACAGAATGCTCCTTTACAGAACAACTAGCCTTCCATTTTGTCCGCTGCCAAAAATGTGCCATTTGTTTTCTCCAGACGGCCTTTATTATGTACAATACAAGTTCTGAATCCAGTAATAACTCTGCAGCACGGCAGTCTGCTGTCTGAGTTTAACAGATTATTAGAGGATGCCATCGATCTACCATCACTTATTTTATTGAAATCATTTCCTGTGGTTTTCACCACAGCACCTACTGCTGGACACAGACAGCGTTTCCACAGTTAAAGAGACTTAAAGGACCATACCAGTTTGCATATTGAACCTAATATATTCAATTTTCATACATTTTACATTACAATCATTTCCCAAAGGATAAAACCATATTTCAGTTTTCCTGATTTTTGCAAAATCTCTTAATCTTTCAAAATCAAATATTCAAGCAATACACCCACCTTAAAAATCGATGTTTCTCCTGCTAATAGTTAAGCAAAATTATAAGTCAAGGTTGTTTTTTATTTTTTTTTTTTTTTCAAGGATGTTTTTTGATAAACGCAGGTCATCTTTTGGGACTATATTCCTCGGTGGAGGCATACATTCACTCCATGCTTTTTATTGCACTTAAACGCTGAAATTACGAAACTTTTTAAAAAAACCTGAATATATGTGTTGTTCACAATGATGGATTACTTATCCCAAGTCAACAAGTTGATTTTAATAGCATAACACAATGAACTGAAACCAGTCTGGAAGGTAGGAATTTTTTTTTTTTTTTTTTAAATTCACCATTCCAGTAGTGTGCTTTGGAAAACGATTGTCAGTACATTACGTGTATGAAAATTAAATATATTAGGCTCAAACATGCAAAATGGATGGTATGGTCCTTTAATCAGTAAAAAAGGTGTGATTTCTTGACTTTGGTTTATATTTGGATTTGTGCTTATTAGACACAGATCACTTCATAAGCTAAATTTGTCTCTCTGTCAAGTTTCAGGCTCACATCAAAGGCTTTTCAGCAGATTTTAGGGCTTTGGTAACTTTTGAGCAAATGACAGTAGGGGTCTAGTCCCCACAGTAGATATAAAGTAAGTACTGTACAGCAGAAACAGTTTTCTAAAATAGAGTGTTTTGGTTTTCTGTTAAAGTGGGTGGTTTACATTATGGCAAATCATTTTTAGGCTTTACAACATACACCAAATGACATCATGTAATACTGAGAACTTTTAACTTGCAGCATTTTTCTTTTCCAAATAAGCAGTGGGAAATGGATGGATGGATTAGGGACTGTCAGTAAAAGCTTAGCTGGTGTATTTATCAAGATGTTTGCAACGAGCACGTGTGTAATTATGGTGTTTGGATAGAAATGAGAGAATCCTCTTCCCTTTTTAACATTATATGTCTCCATATGTTTGTGGTGTGTGGATGGAAGCAGCCGGCTCATCCTGGATTTTGCTGCAGGGATTTGGGTGTGGTGTGAGAATTCCGTTTCTCTGCATGAGCACACACACACACACACACACACACACACACACACACTGTAACTGCTCTATCCATCTTTCCTCTATACCCACTTCTAAATTTTTTCATCACAGTGTTGAGTGGAGGATAGATGATCAACTCTAAATCTGATTGGCTGGTTTGTGTCAAAGCAGGTAGCTGTATGGCCGGGTTTGCTTCGGACTGAAAAGCCGGTTGTAGGTGAAAGGGAAGGTGGATGAGGAAAAGGAGGAGGCAAGGGAGGAGCTTTCCATTGTGCAGATGCCTGCACACACAGATTGTTTGCATGTTTGTGTGTGTGTGTGCACATGGTGTATGACAGGAACCAAAACAGAGCAGCCTCCCAGCCGGCAGACCTGCAGTAGGAGAGAGGAAAGGAAAGTAGGCAAAGAGAGACTGAAACATTAGACGCAGGAATTTAGTCAGTTTGAGTCATCACTTCAGCCTGAGAGCAGAGCGAACAAGCTTCTTCATCAACATTCACAGCAATCATCATTATCATCTGCAAGGAAGCCAAAAAGTCACAATGGACAGCTCCAGGTCCATCCAAAATGAGATTACTTCTCTGAAAGGTATTTAAAGGTGTTGTTACAGCATCAGAAATTGTCAGAGTCGTAACTTTGCGTGTGTGACTGCTCTTACGGAGTGGGATTCGAGCAGACAAAAGCATATTGTTGTGCTGTTGTGTCTCAGTAGGAAGGCCGGCGGGGAGGAGTGTCCGGCTCTGGCATTGTTTGAAAAGCAGCGGAAGCTCAGAAGCCAGAATGTCCCTCATGTGACATCTTAAAAACAGAGAAACAGGATTTAAGTAGAGAGGGAATGTGGATAAAACAGGTAGAGAACAAGCTCATCCTCTTGTTTGTTTGGAGTCTGTCTACTACCTTTGCACCATTGGCATAGAAATGTGTGTCACTGTATCTACGTCAGTGTAAACAGACAAACGCTGGAGGAATTTGTGTATTTGTGTTACTAGCATTCAGACTTCATATTTGCCATGCAAAGCCATAAGGCAAACCCGAACAGCTTCTTGCCTCACCTAAAAGTGATAAAATTGTTCTTAATGAATAGGCAGCTTCCATTTTAACTTGTAAATAACTAGCAGGCAGTGAGAGGTGCTTGCTCTCTAAGGAAATTGCTATGAAAAGCGATTTTGGAGGTGTGTATGTTGGCATCAAAAATTATTTGAAAAATAATGACAATAGAAGATACAGTCTGCAGACCAGTGTCAGTGTTGAGCATATTCTTTAGTCTTTTTGCATTTTCTGTCATTGGTCTTTTCATGCATCAAAAGGACAGCTTTTGGTTTCTTCTTCCTAAATTACTCAGCGGGTGTTTGCGGTTTTGTCTTTTCTTTTGAGCATGTTACCTGTCAGGTTTTATCTCCTGAAACCAGTTGTGCACACGTGCTGCACCTCATCCTTGTCATTTAGTGATGAGCAATACGCTCTTGCAAGAGAATGTTAAGAATTCCATTACTACTGTAAACAGTGAATAGCTTTTTGTAGTGCAGTTACTCTGGAGATGTCACAGCAAATAGGATTCTGGGCAATGATCGCTGAAACAGGCAAAATAAAATATTAAAATGGGCAAAAGAACACAGACAGTTGGCAGTAAATGAGTAAATCAGTAAATTATTTTTATTTGCCTGTTTCAAATATGGCTTTTTCTTTGAAACACTGCCTTTAAGGCCAGCATCCCAGAGTTGTCTTTTCACTGCTGCAGATGGCACTGGTATTTGGAGTGTACTATTTAAGGACACAGCCAACTGAAGACCTGAATGGTGTCTGTTGCTCAAACTACAGATTCTGATGTAATTATCCCCTTGAGCAGTGTTGCATCTTGGCCTTCTGCTTCTTTTCTTGTCACCTTGTGGACACCTTTCTATGAAATCTTCAGTTTCTTGGCAATCTGACATATGGAATCATCTTCATTTCACAAAACAAGAGTAGACTGACATGTTTCTTGAAAAAGCTGTTTTGTTTTGGCCTTTTTAAAAAAAAAAAAATCCAGAATTGAACTTTATGAATGTCATTACCTTGCAACGAAGTAAAGACAATTTGCCTGATTATTTGAACAGAATAGTGGGTTTCATGTGTGCTAAAACAATTAAAAGGTGTCTCTAATAACCAAGTAGCATTTAAATATGATTAACTAAGGATGAGCTAAAGTAGTTTATCATTATGATGGTAGAGAAATAGCTGCTGTAAATGGGGCTTTGCAGTTTTATGTGAATAATTAATTATAAATCAGTCATTTCCAGCAGTAATAGCCATTTGTGGCATTATTAATGTCTTGGCTATATATTTTCATCAATTTGATGACATCTTGGTGAATAAAACTATCAATTGCTTTCTAAACCATGAAATTTTCCAGGTGATTCCAAATACTTGAATTCTACAGTATATATATGATGATGGGAGTATTATGAAGGCCACAGGACCTGTTAAACAAACTCAGTACAGTATGTACATACATAAAATACACATATAGGCATGTGTATTTTATCTGTATATACAGGAGACAAATTTACAAAGCAAGACAAATGTGACTCCCTTTTGGAAGGTATGGGGTAGTGCGAGGGTGTCAGGGTGGCAGGTGGAGGTAGTCTTATTGATTTGTTATAGATTAATAAATGCTGACTTAACATACAGATCCCAGACCTACCTTCTTTTCCCAACAAGGGTGCTGAAGCATGATTTTGATATTGATCATCAAGTAGTACAGAGGTCAGAGAGGAAGATTAAAACATTATTTATGATGAGAACAGCCGAGAATATAACATTAATTGATTCTCGTACGCTGGTTTGTCAGTGTTCCAGAATAGATCTTGATGTCATTACAGCAGTGTCACCGCCTTGCATGTCATTTCTGTTTGAAGACTGTGTGTGTGTCTTCACACAGTCACACTAATAGGAAAACATTTATTGGATCTCACCACAGTGACAAATTTGAACAAGGACCTCAGCGACTTATGCAGAGAGCAGCTCATTCATCAAATCCCCCAGTCTGCATTACAGCAGACTGGGGGATATACACCACACATTATAGTGTGGTGTAATATTCCTGGTGTCATCATTCATGCATCCATTTAGTGTATTGCATACACAGTACGTACATACACTAATACATACAGCACATGCACTCTCTCTCTCTCTCTCTCTTTCTTTCTCTCTCTCTCTCTCCCCCCCTCCCTCTCTCTGCAGACGGCCAACAGGCCTGTTCATGGACAGGACATAATGGATATTGGGGAGTACAGACAGAGGATGTGTTTCCAGGAACTAACCTGTAATATGCGTAATTAATGTGATCTCTCCAGTAGCCTCCCCCTCTGCTTTTCAGCTTGGAATCGATTTCAGTCTCAGTTGCTCTTCTTGTGTGCACATCTGCAGCCTTATAAAATCCTTGACAGCTTTTTCCTGATTAATCTTATGACAGAAACCCCAGAAAGCTACTGTATCCATTAAGACAAGAGATATTACAGTCTGCTGTGGCCTTACACCTCGCGGGATGACAAATACAGCAGTTTAACAGCTGGATTATGTACAGCAGAGAACAAATAGATGAATTCTGGGTTCACCTCCACACTGTCTGTTCTGTTATGGGTGTGGACGTGATATATTGCTTATTTCTCTATGGTTTATATTCTGCACATTAGAGATGATGGATTGAATTCCATAATACATGTGATTGTGTAACTTCTGAGTTTATTCTATTCATAAACTGTGGATTTACATGCAACTCTTGCATGTCAGAGTAACAATTTGCAAATTCCTGTTTGGTTTTTAACTTTTAGATGCCAGCATATTGTATTTAGGGCTAAATCCCCCTTTTTGTGATGTTTTTGTGTGGCACTTCCTAATGAACGCTTGATTTCTTATTGATCTGTTTTGTTTCTGCTGTCTTGGCTGAGAATTCTTTCTGAAACCTCAGAGACACCAGAAACCTTCACACTTGTTATGCACTAGGTTGGATCACTGTTTTATTTGATCCATTGGAGACAAAACATTTATTCACCTAAAATGTCAACGGTTGATCTAAATTCAGTTACTGTTACATCTTTGTCTATTAATCCACTGGAAACTGCAGAACAGTAAAGAGAAAAACAGGGTGAGGCCCTGACGTGTGCAGCCTGCCCTTGTTATCCAAAGGAAATATCTCTTTTTGTGCAGGAAATGTTCATAGTAAATGTTTTTGTGTTGCATTCCAGTGCATTTGCAAAAATTGGAAATTAGCTCAAAAGTCAAGCTAAACATTTGTAAGCAAACCTGCTAAACCTGCCACATAACATCCTCTTGTTAAAATCTATTCAGAGATGAGATGTTTTTAATACACAGAGAATCATTCAAGATGCTGACTGCACACACATCGCTAATCAGAGTCAGAGGGAATTCCCTGGACTGTTTGTTGGTATTCAAAATGTGAGTTACAGACCCCTGCCTCTCTTCCTGCCTTCATTTCCCTGGTCTGAGCCAGGCCAAAGAGTTCAGTCGGGTTCGTAAATGACCTGACAGACTGTATCCTTGTTTCTGATTTGCAGGCCACACTTGCGTAACCTCCATTTCCTTCTGTTGTACTTTATTGTACCTCTGTTTCCTGACCAGGACTGCCAGTGTCAAAGGTAAATGGAGGGCAGGTAGCCCAGGACGGGGGGCTAAGTTACCACAAGGGTCGATAGTTGGTGGTTCCGGGCAGCAAAGGCCTGGTTTGGGTTTGTCTGTCTCTCCAACATGCTGTTTTTTTTTTTTTTTTTNTTTTTTTTTTTTTTTTGTCTTATGCTACTTTCCGACATATTCTGTAATACTTGTGTGATTGACTCCTAGTTAGTTAGCTATACTTTAGAATACTGTTTTCATAGTTGTGATAAATAGGTATATAACTACCTAAATTTTAAGCCTGGGCCTGATGCAGTGCTTTCCAGTCCAGGTGAATATCTGTGACGGTTGGGCCAGAATTTGGCAAGCGGGTGACTTTAGATTTCAACGTGGCTCTCTCAGGGTCATGACCTACTCTGTGTGGATTTGTTTTTCACAACCTTCTGTTTTCTGGCTGTCATCCGGTTGTTTACCTCAAACCTCTGAGAAATTACTATCTTGGCCCTTCTGGTTTTGCTGTCCCGGAATTTTTACTGAGGGTTTTTTTTTTTTTTTTTTNGGTTTTTTTTTTTTTTTTTAATTTTATGTCTTACCATTAAAGTACACAAGAAGAGATGTGTGAAATCTGCTAAGGAAGCACACAAGATGTTATCACTGGCATTTCAGATATTATTTTACCATAATCATATGTTGTTGTTGCAGTATATGGCTGTCAGGATATGCTGCAGGTCTGGGTGAACACTCTTTGAAGTGTTGCAGTGTTGCCGTCATGGTGCATTCATGAGCACGATGAGCAGTGTCAATAACAAACTGGCTGCTCACATTATCAGCAGTTTGCTGATTACAGAGAACTCTGTTTGCATTCAGGATGGCTTCAGGTCTGCTTTTGCTGGGCAGACATGAGGAGGCGCCACAGCATGAGATAATGATGAATGCACGTTCATTTGACAACAGAGTGAGTGTCACTGTGTGTTTAACTTGCACTGTGGCCCTTTATACTGGCATGACCAGTGTGTTTGTGTGTCTGATGCATATACATTTGTGTGCAGGTTTGTCATATGAATGTTGAATCACATTTTCTATCTCGTCATTGTTACACGCTGGTCCTGCTTCTTAGCTCATCATTAGCTCAGTAGTTTGTAATCTAACTTTTTAAATTAATTGTTTTGTCAATAAAAAGTAAAAAAAAGAAAAAAAAAATACAGATAAATGCCCACACCAGACTTTCAAGATTATAAATCCCAAAGAAAACCTCCTTTGGGATGTACAACCAGGAATAGATCTTAATACTAATAATATAATAACTTACTTAGCCTGCTGCCTCTGTGACCCAGACATAGATAGGTGGTGGAAAATGGATGGATGGAGATGGATGGATGGACGGATGGATGGATGGATGGATGGATGGATGGATTTAGAAATTACTTATTACTATTGAATTTATTGTTGATTTTCTGTCGACCAACTAATCGATTAATTGATTGCTTCAGTCATATCTCAGACTGCATGCCATTTCAATTGTGGGTATTGCTATTGTGCTACTTAACACCCTGTACCCCCCCCCCCC
>VXCM01003282.1:58349-71471 GCA_014773175.1 Lucifuga dentata
ACACACACACACACACACACACACACACACACACACACACTTCTGGAATCTTTGTCTTTACATGTCGAAAGTGATTTTCTTCAGTCTTCTTCCACTTTCTGCCATCATCTCTTTCATGCCTCTGAAAACTTGAACTTAATTTGATTTAGAAGATCAGCGCCCTCTTCCAGTTTTGTGCTTTATAGCGGTCCAAATCTGAATTTCTAAATCTGAAAAATTAGATCTGAATCTGAATTAGTGACACACAAATGTGGGTTAGAAACGTACATGCTGCAAATTTTCTCACTGTTTTATTTGTTCATGGTGAGCCAATTATAGTCATGTTTCAGAACAATTTAATTATATGATTTATTAAACCGTTAGTTACAAGTAACACCCTCAAGCAGAATGCTGCCACACATCCTTACATTATTTTGCATTCGTCATCAACCCTTATTATCAACAGCATCTTTCAGGTTTGCTGTAAACAACATTATTTTACGATGCTGCAGTCTGATTTTGGGTTTTCTTGTAAGTACTGCTTTTTTGTCTCGTGTCTGTGATTCTGCTCAAACAAGAGAAGAAACAAAGGCAACAAAGGCAGGAAGGAAAGGTTGCAATGGTGTTTCTGAAGACTCAGGAAGTTGTATTTGCTTTAATGGCCACCGTTGATTTTACATGAACTTCCAAAATGTTATTTATGGTTCGTGGAACCTTGGCCTTTTGTGTTTAACATTAATATGTTTGCTTATTATATGTTACAGTAGCCTGAATAAAGTGAATGTCATCCAAGTTTGCTGCATTGTGAAGCACAAACATTTTGTCTTTGATCACAGAAAGACAGCAGCCAATAATGCCAAAAATGGAAATAAATCCATGGAGCCATTCTACATCAGAGGATTGGAATGAAACTTTGGTTAATTAGAACTTCAGAAACGTGGTTGGTCAGGATGTGTATGATTTACATCAGTTTGGAAAAGAAATGAGGCTTTTGAACTATGGATGTTATGGAATGATCAGGCTTTAGGCCTTTGGGTGAGGATCACACTTTATACTGAGTGGATGTGAATAATCTGAATGTTTAGACCAAATTGCTGCATTCAGCCTAAGATAATGCTAACTAGCTGTTTCTGCCATGTATACTGTTAGCATGTAGCACTAGCATACTGAGCCTTCTATGGTATATGTTACGCTGAAAACTGTTGAGATGCACAAACACAAGTCAAGCTACAACCTTAATACCATTAACTCTATATATCTGCTGGCAGATGCATGTAAAATAGAAGTAAAAGTAAAAAGATGCATGTGTGACCAGCGCATAGAAGGCACGGTTTATCCCCGTGACACTCAGATACAGGAAGCCAGTCAAACCATTGACAGATTGTGAAATATTTATGAATATTTGTGGATTTTTAAAAATATTTTTTCTTATTTTATTTACAGTAAAATGTTTATAATTTTTAACTTAAAATTTTAAATTAAACTTAAAAATGATAAAATATTTATTTTTTTTGTCATTTTTATTAGCCTAAATCACCAAAGCTCCATTAGATACTGTATATACATTACATTACATATGTATATTAGATATCCATTAGACATAGATTTGCTCTCTTTACCCAAAATTTTCTTTTCCAACCAAACAAAGCTGGACTAATGAACAAGTTTGCATAATTTCTGAGAACTGACGTTGTCATGTTTCAAACTTGTGCAGCTTTACAATCCAAATGAAAAGGTTGATTCACTCCTACACTGTATTGTCATTATCAGAGGAGGACTGAACCTGTCAGGAAGTCTTACGTGTAAAATCAGACGCGCATCTCCAAGGAGCAACAAAACAGTCACTTGGTGTGGGAGGAACGGCTGATCATTATCAAACAGCGGTCGGCTGGACTCTGTGTGGTCTCTTAACGAAGATGAGCAATGGCTGATGTGGCTCTTGTTATTCTTGGAGTAGATCTTCCATCCTGTCCTCCCATTTTCCACCACATGGGAATTACTTCAACTTCTGTTTGGTGTTTATGCATCAGGCTTCGTGTTGTATTTTACAGCTGTGGTACAACAGCCCAGAATCCATCCAGAATCTCTATTACTCCCATATGAGTTTCACAGCTCCACACGTTTGGTTCCACACCCACTTCCACATGCCCTATAGCAATTTGTACACAATTCAGGACATTCCTGTGACATAGTTATCCTTACATCCCTTCCAGGAAAAGCATCATGGGTAGTTTCCCTTCTATTTTGTTGAGATATTTTTAGGGAAGTGAGGCCCAGGGGAAAACCTCGCAGTATAGACATGCTGATCCCTCCACAGCAGGGATTTAAGTTCAGGGTTTCCCTCATGACAAACAGAAGCCACCCTGCCTTCACGATTCACTTCCACATATTTATTTACTGTGTGTGTGTGTGAGAGAGAGAGAGAGAGAGAGAGTACGTGCGCTTTCTGGTTCTGTAAATCCTCGATTCCATCAAAGCCAGAGAAGTAGGTGGTATCCTTAATTGTTTTCAGAAATCATAAACATATAATCAGTGTTAATTTGTTACATTATTATGATGGCACAAGTTAAAGAATAATTACTTTAAGCTCAATTTTTGCAGCATTTTTTATATATGGATGTTAATGTTTTTATTAATTTCAGCAGCTCAAATTTGCAATTTCATTCACTGATTCATTCATTCATGCATTGATTAATAATTATGAATAATTATGAATAATGGATTTTTTTTTATTTAAATGTGCCAATTACTATCTAATTTTGAAAAACATAATATCTTTTTTATATATTTTGAAAATGTTATAAATGCAGAATGTGATTTCCTTTGATGCAAGTGTGACAGTCAGCATTTTATAATAATCCTCTTTTACCGAAGCTGTTTGGAAAGTTATGCCAAAATAAATGTTACATGATTTCTACATTTTATTGCACCTGGACACAGTAAATCAGGACAGTTATTAACAAAGCAGTGATTTTTAGCTTTCCACATCTGCATCAAGCATCATATTCAGAGAAATGGCAGCTACACTCCATCCCTAACCTTATACAGTGCAGATGACAGGCTCAGAAATATGCTTTCAAAGGAAATATGTAGGAGGTAGCATTTCTTTTCTGATGTGGGTGTGTTGTTGATTTTTCCCAAAGGAACAGGACTTAGCACTTAACGTCTTAACTTTTGGCTTCTGGAGGATGATTAGTGGGCTGATCTGTCTCAGAGAGGAGTTAAGGAACATGGAAAAACTCATTTGTCTAAACTTCCTTATCCAATAAAAATGGAAAATAGCGAAAATAGCGAAAATAGCTTCACCGCTGTTCATAAAGAATGTCATTCATCTTTTCATCACAGATTTAATTATTGCTGAAGACGTTCCTAGTTGGGTTAATGTGTGCAGGTCTCTGCTGTAATTTCTGAATACGTGTTAATCATTAACTCTGCACATACTGCATTCAGTTAAACACCTGCTTGGCTTTTATACTGCACAGCCATATACTGTAACTGCAGCTGACATTTACACCACATGCGGGATCTATTTTATGTGCATTTGCCGCATCCACCTGGAGCAGCTCAGCATCTACTGCCACATGCTCGATGAATTTTTCAGTAGATTTAAATAGATGACCTGATTGCATCTATAATACGACTTTGACACTATTTCACCTCTGACGTGGGTGTATGTTATAGAATGCTCTCATTCCTACTGTCCTTCAAAAGCCTTGGCACGGAGCCATGTCATGGAGACTATATGGCACGGGTCCAATGCATTTAAATTCTGCAGCCCCTGCCTTTGTGTCATTGGTGTCTCTGTGATCAGAAAAGACCTCTGTCCAATTGTCATCCAATCTTCTCTCCATTTTTTCAGCAAAACTTTGATATGACTAAGTGTGAAATGAAATGGTCCGTCATTTCCATTAGATTACATTTTTATTTTTTCTGTCATGTCCTTTGTTTCCTTTCAACTTTACACCCTTGCCTTTGTTGCTGCTCTGAAATTTTAGCTGTTTTTTTCAAACACTTCAGCGCTACACACAAACAGAGGTATTATTATGGAGGGCGGCTCTGGCCTGTGAAGGAGGGGGGGAGACACCCATTCTGGTGATCACAGTGTTTGAAAGAGAGCGCACAGAAAGAACATAGATAGCAAGAGAAAGTCAAAGTTCCAGCTTGACAAATTGAGCTCAAACGCTAGAGACAGAGGGAAGGGAAGCGGTAGGGGAAAGTTGTCTCGCTGTTCCAAAGGTCTCTGGATGTAACTGTAAAATGTTCAGCATGGAGTGCTTCTACTCGAGCAAAGGTAAGCTGTATTGTTGTGCGGTACTGAACAACAGCGAGGCTGAAAGGAGAGAGAGAGAGAGAGAGAGAGAGAGGAGACAGGTAAAGAGCCATGAGGTGAACTTGATACAGGTGGATAGCAGACAGTGGAGAATTTGTGGGCTGTGGGTGGGACTGAGCATGATCACTGTAACAGCAGCAAACACTTTACAGATGTGTGTCTGAATCTTTAGTATCCCGTATGTGTGTATGTGATTATTGGAATGCATCACATAGTGTAATAACTTCTGTGTCATGATTGTTGTATCAGAAAGGGAGGTAAATTAATTTATCAGAATAAGATGAATATCAGACATTAACTTTCATCAGTTAAAGACACTCAGTTGCCAGAAAGCTAAAAAATACCTGTTCATTGTAGTACAATCCAATGCAACATACTAACTTTATGACAGTAATTTTTTTTAGTTGTTGTTGACTTTGTTGATTAAAGCTTTATGGTCATTCTTGAGGCTGTAGTTTATGTTGCTTTATTGAACTGCATTAAATTGTATCATTATGCAAAAGTATGGGACATTGGATCAGTGGTTAGCGCTGTGCCTCATAGCAAACTGGGAGATGTTGGGGGCATCATTGGCTTATATAGGATGTAGAGATGTTCCAGCAATGCCTCTGTTACACATATGTTTTTCCATGTTGATTGTATGGATAACCTAACATACCTCTTCATATCTAATCTGCAGATTTGGACACTGAAGAGAATTTGGCTTCAAACTTTGAAAAAAAAACAAAAAAAAAAAAACCCAAGAACTCATCATCAGTGTGTCTGCAGCCACTCTGCTTTTGTATGACAGTCAAGCAGACTCAATCTCTTTCATTTCTACTGTTTTCCCTCCCTGTTCCATTTGTGTTTTGTGATTTTGATTTTTTTTTATTTTAATTAAGTAGAAGCATTTTTGCATTGATGTATTTTATGCTTTTCAGTTTGTATAGGAAAAAGAACAGAACTAGGTACAGTATTTACCATGATCTGGTTAGCTGCTATGTCTGAAGAGACAGAGAAAAGAATGACATCTAAAAAAAAAAAAAAAAAAAAAATCATCTACACACAATCTACAAAAAGAAATTACATGACAGCACACTGATGATTTACCTGACAGGTGATCTTTAAAGTCCAGCATCAGTATACCACAGAAATGACAGTTTATCAATGACACATTATCACTTCTGTGATAATGTGTCATATGTGTGATAATATCATAGCACTTGTGCACAACAGTCCACCACTGAGAATGGTTCACCATTCTGGTCCACTCATTCTATCTCACATGTAGCCATTTAGATCTTCTTTTTGCTGTCATTTGATTTCATTAAAAAAAAAAAAAAAAAANTTAAAAAAAAAAAAAAAAAATCATTGACCTCTAATCTCATACTGCTCCATGCCAAACAGATTAAATCTTTAAAGGTGAATTACAGTATTGAATGGATACTGATTGTGACCATGTGTTCCTGCAGAGCTTTGCTGTCTTGATTAGAGGCTCGCTAACAGGCTGGTTTCTATCCCTGTTTCAGTATATCACCCTCCATGTGATCTACTGGGTGTGACTGTTGTGCTGACTCTCACAGGAGGGTTTTCTCTCACTGAAAGGCTTTTTGCTGTCACACTGTCTGGGGTTACCGAGGGAAAAGTTCCCACTGAGCCTCCACCAGGCTGCAGTGTGATTTGAAGACCTCCCACAGAGTGAGAAGAAGTGCCGTACTGTATGTCTGTCTGGCTGTTTGGCTGCTTGAAGTTTGTCTTTCTGGGTAGTGACCACTGTTCCAGCACCACAGAGTCTGAGCCTGCATTCAGTGGAGAATATGCATGACAGGCTGTTGCTGTTATTGGGCAGCAGCTGATTTTAAGGACCTGCCCCTAGTGAGCCAAAGAGTATGCAGTGGTTCCAAAGCAGAACCCGCGGACTCCCAAGGTTTCCTAGGTGCATTCCAGGAAGCCCACAGCAAAATGAGAAACTGCATTTTGTGAATAAATTTTGTTTAATGTAGGTGGAGTTAGGGATTCTGTGACATGATGTCCTGCTGAAGTCTCCTTGAGCAAGATGCTTAACTTCTTATAGTTTCAGGTTGACATTACTGACTGGCCCTGACCTCTGAAAATGAAAACTGTATTATAATAGTGACTCATTTAGTACTGTCATTTTACTGAATAAAGTTCCAGCAAAGTAATTGTATGGCTTCTCGTCCACATGCTGCCATTGACACGCTTTTCTTACTTTGTCATTATGTGACACAATATCCACCCAAGAAATGTGACCAGGCAATGTTCCCAAGGAGAATTTGACTGCTCTTGCACTTCCTGTCACATCCTGTTGTTCTGTGGTTGCTATTTACAAGTTTAAACTATGACATGTGACTTCTTCAAGCGTTTATCACACTCCAGTTATTCTTAGACTCGTACCAGCCAGCGTTGCCCTTTTGTATTTTGGTAAAAGTGTGAACTTTAGAAACTTGGATGGAATTTTTTTGAGAAATCAGGAAGCAAAATCTCTGTAAACTGTCTTCTTCTTGGTGGGAATTAAGGGTTAAAATGGCAAAAATTCATCATTAGTGTCCACAGTTTTGTTGTTGTTGTGTTTATGAGGCACTTTATATTATTATACATACATGTTATACAGATTTCCATGTTTTTATTTCCATTTAGGTGTCTGTTTTGAAACATCTTTGCTTTAGAAACCATAATTGAAATCCATAAAATTAAAAATAAATCTGCCATGTAAGAAGTCCTTCTGGCAATAAATAAGGTCATAATTATTACTTTGTAAAATATATACCACATCATAAGCACTTAGAGTGACAGTCGCCTGTTGAAAGTAGCAGACAGATCTTATTTTAGAGTGGAATATTTCTCAGCTCACCAGTCATAAGGTGATGATTTAACATGACTTACATAGCAGAAACACTAGCAGCGCTGATGGTGTGGCTGCTGCTCCTATGTAACACATGAAACTGTGCCAGTGCTGCAGTGTAAAACAGTAGCAGAGCAGCATAGGTGGTAAATGTGAGGGGCAGAGGGGAAAGACCCCAGCATAAAGGGCAGCTGTAAACTCTGAGCCTTTCATCCGAAATAGTCTTTAGAGGTCTGGAACAGTTTTATTAAAAGATGACAGTTTAAAGGACCATACCAAACATTTTGCATGTTTGAGTCTAATATATTCAATTTTCATACATGTAACGTTACTGACAGTCATTTCCCAAAGGATAAAACCATATTTCAGCTTTCATGATATTTTGCAAAATCTCTTAATCTTTCGAAATCAAATATTCAAGTGATACACCCACCTTAAAAATTGATGTTTCGCTGCTAATAGTTATGCAAAATTATGAAGTCATGGTAGTTAAAATTTTTCGATAAATGCAGGTCTTCTGTTGGGACTATATTCCTCGGTGGAGACATACATTCACTCCACGCTTTTTATTGCGCTTAAATGCTAAANACTATATTCCTCGGTGGAGACATACATTCACTCCACGCTTTTTATTGCGCTTAAATGCTAAAATTACAGAACTTTGAGAAAACCTGAGTATACGTTGTTCACGATAATGGATTAGCTATCCAAAGAACGTTTCAAGTATCAACAAGTTGATTTTAATAGTGTATCAGAATGAACTGAAACCAGTGGTGGTCTGGAAGGTAGGAAAAAACATTTTTTAGCTCACCGTTCCAGTAGTATGCTTTGGGAAATGATTGTGTATGAAAATTGAATATGTTAGGCTCAAACATGCAAAGTGGGTGGTATGGTCCTTTAATTTTATTTAGCTTAAACTTCAGACACGTTTTACTGTTGGATTTCCAGTTGTTTACTCTGACATATTTAACATTCGATGCCATTAAAACTATGTGTGTGCATACAAGTTAAAATTTAATATTGAAACAACATAATGAAGAGCAGAGTCTTAGCACATTTTGATAGAGATTTATTTTTAATTTACATCTTGAAACATCACATGATGGGGATAATAATCAAATCAGACAGATTAATTTAAGACAGACAGCACATGATTGTTTTCTAACATAATAAAATTAAAAAGATACAATTTATAAGGGATAACTTAGCAAAGTCGTATGAGTTATTCCATTGTGGTTCTTGCTACTGATAGTATGGGTGAATATATTTATTCTGGGTATTAAGGGTTAAGAACAATTGAAATATCAAAAATATTAAGACTATAAATTCAATATATTTGATTTGAAATGAATGAATGAATGAAATTCAATATCCTCACGAGACAATGTCTTTAAATAAAACAAACAAATATCAAATTGCAAGGTCAAAGTACATTTACAGTACTCCAATTATTTAGCAACAAATACATAAAAGCATACAGTCACGCCCTGAATTACCCTGTTGATGATTTACAGAGATGTTGTCAAGGTGCCAAAGTTTGGCTCCGAGTTCACTGAAAACTTTATTTCATTCCTGAGCATGAACACATGAATGAACGTTTGTCCGACTGGCTTCAAAATCTAATCAGTGCCAGATTTGCATCATGAGCTCTGATGGTGAAGTTATGTTCCTCCCTAACCAGTGGGAAGATGTTTGCATAGTAATTACAGCTTTATTAAATAATCCTCAGAGTTAGTTAGAGGTCTGGTGTATTATAATTGAATATGGAAGATTTGGTAGGAAATTATTTCAGATATAAGACGTTTGGAATAGTTCAGAATGTGGTGACTTTTCCCCGTACCACTAAAACTTCTGAGAAGAGTAAATTACTCTTGTGCTTAATAATAGCAAACTTGCTCTTGGTCTTTTTGTCCAGCAGATGGTGATATTAACTTGAGTTTGCCTCTGGAGATTTTGATGAAGCTGAGGGCGTGTCATTTCACTCAAACCTCTGTGTAATAATGTTTACAAGATCAATGCAAGAGCAAAAACTCCTGTCTTTTGCAAAAAATCACATGTAGGAGGAGATAAACTTAAGTACAATGACTAAGTTAGAGCTCAAGACAGAATCCAGAATGTTCCAACAGATGAAGGAAAATTCAGACATTTGGCTGAAGTTTTTACACGTGTCAGAGGCATTCTTGACATGCACTGCTAATGCGACACACATGGAAGACTCAGTTCTCTTTATCTCCAGTTTAACTCTGCTTATGGAAGTCTACACAAAACTATAACTTCCATTCATCAACCTGGGATACGCTATGACAGACACATAAACCAAATCGTGATTAGTTCTGAGAACTTTTTTTTCCTTTACCCTGTTTTTAATGAATGTTAACCAGAAACCATATTTCACTTATATTTTATTATTATTGACTGTTACAGCACTGATTATACTAATACATAATTTCTCTGTTTGTTTTTCAGGTGAGTTTTTCTCTGTTGTGTCGTTGCTATAAGAAGATGGTCGGAAACATCTGAAGCTTCCTGAATCAATAAGTACTCTGATAAAATTATAACATCGATTTGCACAGAAAAACACAGATTCATTTAGGATGACTGATGGGAAGATACATAATGTTTGTTTGAACTTTGCCTGACTCACTGGTAATGCAGTTTTCTGTTTGTCTGATGCACGAGTAGATCCACTTATATCTATAAATGGGAGAGCAAAGAAAATGGATGGATTTTCATTTGCACAGAACTTTGTCCTTTGGTCAGCCACCACGCTGCAGAATCACATACAGTTTGATGTATTTTATACTACTTTTTTCAGAAGCTTAAACATGCATGCCAGGTCATAACAAGGCATGCAAAGGCAGATAGACTTAAATATCCCCACACTTACATCCTCATTCCCTTCATTCCTTATTTTACGCTTTTTTTTTTCTTTTTTTTTTTTAAAAGCTGTTCTCTTGAAGGGTTGAGTCGTGACTTGCCCTTCCAGGCCATTATTTTCCTCTGAAGTTCACAGGAATGTTTTACTCCCAGTAAGACAAACCCATTGAGTGGCTGTAACACCTGAGTGTGGCCTAGCCTCCATAATGCAGCAGGTCACTTCACAACCTTGTTTAAACTGCAGTAATAACTTCAGGTGTGTCATGTGACCCGTGACTGACAAAGTAAAACGGCCTATTGCTTCCTGACTCAGATAATATCCGCTGGGTTTCTGCTTTGTGTTTATGGTACTCATCGTCAAGCATCGACGCAAAGTGAAAAAGGTTTGATAAGACATGAGAGCCCATGAAAAGTGTGGGTGTGTAATTGACGGGCGGGTGGAGGCAAACAAAGCTTGTTCGGTAACTCTGAACTTTGCTCATAAAGCCATAAAGAATGCCAAGAACATGCGTGGTGAAATATCAAACACATATTTTTGCACATTAATCAGAACTTAGTTATGGTGATGTTTGGCCATGGGGTGACATTGGCATACTGTTATCTCTGAGGAATTCCAAGCTTAGCTTTTACCTCTCATCCACACAGCTTGAGCTATTGTCTGGGCCCCAGTGCACACCGGTTCACATTTCATCACCCAAGGGTGGATAATTAATCATGCAGCGATGCGGTCACACCCTGCATGGCTGCTCTGTCATCTTTCCCAAAGAAAAATCATTCTGACATGTAAACCTACTGGTTTACATTCTCTTCATATGATCTGCTGCTGTTAAATTAATTTGATATGTCATTTACAATATATATATATATATATATAATTTCCCTACATATACAGTGTGTTAGGCTAAAAGGAGTGACTAGTAAACTACAGTTAAATATATTAAGACAAAATATACTGGTCATACAATTATCTTTTATACAAGTGCAAGCAAGGCAACTTGTACTAGAATTTTTAGCATTACGTCAATGGATATATTAATTACACTAAACCCTTTAGAAGCTGTTTTGTTTCTGACACTGTAGCGTAAAGTAAGAAGTTGTTCAGGGAGTAATTTGATAGGTTCTTGGCTTTAGTTACTCTGCTGTTTTGTCCCCATTGGAGCCACACTCTCTGAAAAATAAACTGTTAACATACTTTTCCCAAGATTGTAACCCCAGCGGGCTCCATATAGAGTTCTTATGCCTTTCCAAGCCCACAGTTGTGCAGTAAATGAGTCATTTTTGCTTAGTGCTGCAGCAGCTCTGGTTTGCTGTTTTATTATAGTGTGTTGGAATGGAGGCTGCTATTGTTTAGACAAGTACAGTATTTTCTCAGAATAGGAGGAATATTTTCTGTAGGTGTCAGTGGAAAACAGGCTAGGGTTGGTGCAGTCATGCTGATAAGAACAGGGAAAGAGGAAAGCAAAATGCCATCCTGCAGCACTTACATTGTAGGTGTGGTTGACACTGGTCATAAATATGTTAAATAATACAAATATTATAATGTTTGCTGAGTATAAATTCATGACACATTAACAGACAACTGTTGAACTCAATGCTGTGACTTTACGTTTTTTTTTTTTTTTTTTNTTTTTTTTTTTTTTTTATTTTACAGTGAACATGGTTGATTTTAAAGTGAACGCCTTGCATATTTTATTTCTTTGGGAGCTGTGTAGCTCTGGGTGTGGGGTATTATTTTCCAGCCTTCATGTCTTGGACTCCAGCCAGTCTCAGGGATAATGTTGTATTCAAAACAAGTATCCTACGGGTCTAATTCAAAAATAACATAAGGAAACAATGCAAACTTCGAAAGCAGTAAATTTTCATATTTCACTCCATGATCTGGGCACTGGGTACTGATGCACAGTACCTGTACAACCCCCCATTGTCTTATTGTTACAGAATCAAAGGTATAGACTTAGTGTCATGCAACATGAATGGTTGTCTGATATGAATGCCAGTGTTTTAAATTCCTTTTGTACAGAAAGCAAGGTATGTTTGCATGAAAAGACACATTGGGTAATGTTTTACACTCCAGTAATTACACTTTTCTGAAGGGAAAAGAGAAGTAAAAAGTGTTCCTACAGGCAGTACGTTCATCAACTATTATTTCTGCAAATATATTTTCCCTCAGTGTTTTTTTTTTTTTTTTTTTTTAAATATTGACAGATACTTAAGTGTAATATTGTAAGAGTTTTTCATTCAGAAACACACGCTCCAGACTCATAAAGGCTGTCTGGATCTGGGTGATTTCATACCTGTCTGTGTTGCCTCTGGGGAGATGCTCTGTTCTCACCTCTCAGTGCTAGAATGTCAGGACTGCATGCTTTTCCTAGTCAGATAACCTGAAAACACTCCTCAAACACCAGACACTTTGGAGCTGGTTTTTAACACTGCAGCGCCAGCATTACCTGCACCAAAATATCTTATCTGTCATTTTCACCAAATCCAGCAGAGCAGCAGACCAGATTTAAAATGCAATTTGGTGGGGTTCTGGGGAAGTCCCTGTGGGGGGCGTCTTGCTTGTGGGGGCGGAGGTCGTGGTTGGTGCTG
The DNA here is from genome assembly GCA_014773175.1 of Lucifuga dentata. Lineage (NCBI taxonomy): Eukaryota > Metazoa > Chordata > Actinopteri > Ophidiiformes > Bythitidae > Lucifuga > Lucifuga dentata. The sequence continues at coordinate 70,967 of VXCM01003282.1, forward strand.
GGTGATGCTGTTCCACGCTCAGTTGCGTGGCCTCCTCACATTGGGCTTGGGCTTGTGGGGGTCCGGGTGTGGACGGGGCGGCTGGGGGTCTGGGAGGGAGGNTGTGAGGGGAGTCTTGGTGGGGGGGTCTGCCATGTGTGTGTCTGGCTTCAGGTGTCTGGGTTCCGCCCTCACCTGGGCGCCGGGTCTCGCCTTCGCCTGCTTGGTGGGCCTTGCTCATGTGCGGGGCGTGGGTGTGTCAGCCTTGGCCCCTCATGCCCTGGCATTCTGGCATTCTACCTCTGTGGTGTTGTGGCCCTTTGTGGTGCAGGGCTGGGACCCTCCCGGTGGNGGGGGGGTGTGCCTCAGGGTGTTGCGCCTCAGGGTGTTGCCTGGCCTGCTCTTCTGGTGGTCTGCCTGTCTGCTCCGGTGGTGCATGTGGGTGCCTTTCCTGGTGGCTCCTGGGCTCGTCTGTTGTCCGGTTCTCCTCTGTCCCCCTGGAGCTCTGCATCCTGGGTGTTTTTCC
>VXCM01003283.1:0-57716 GCA_014773175.1 Lucifuga dentata
AAAAAAAAAAAAAAAAAGAAAAAGCTCCTACATCACAGGAATGTGCTTGGTGTCTTTCTGATCTTTATTTTAATGAGGTTTAATGAGGTAGGTCGCGCCTAATTATTTCACCCCCAACCTGTCAGAGTTTCAATTCCACCATTGATCAATGGGGTGGAGACGAGCAATTTCATTTACCTCGAGGCAAACAAACTGCCTGACAACATATTGTGGGAATCCCAGGACTTAAGGAATCTGAATGCAAGGGCTCACTTTTCAGCACAACAAGACCCATAGGATGAATCATTTTCAAATGGATCAAAGAGTAAAAACAGGCAACCCAAGGATGTCATATTGTATATACTGTATATAGCTCTATCTATCTATCTATCTATCTATCTATCTATCTATCTATCTATCTATCTATCTATCTATCATCTCACAAGCATATTGTCTTCAAAGCTTATTTAAAAGAATGTTGATAACTTGTGTGATTGGAACTATTTTGGTAATCATATCAATAAGCTCCCTTTTGAGGCTTTTTGATAGATAGTGATACATTGCAGTCATAGCAGTCTAGTGAGTTAGCAATGTCATAGATACATCTCGGTTGGCTTATATGCTGCTTCCACTTCAGCTGTAGTCTGCTTTCACATGGCTCTGTTTTTGGGCACAGGTCACATCCAGTTATGGTCCAGTCATCCCAACCAGTACGACTAAGCACTCAGGAAAAAATTGCCAGTTTTGTTGCTCGGTGAGAGATGGATGATGGCTGTTCTGAACCTGTTCTCATGTATTGGAGTACACTATATGATGCCAAAACTCCAACTTTAATTCATGGGATAAAGGTGTTTACACGTTACGTCTTAATTTCGCTGTTCCACTTTGGTTTTCTATTATGCATGTTTAAACTGGCAACAAATGAAAGTATGCTTAAGTCACATGCAATTAGTATCCTGGTTAAGAAGTTTGTAGAATAAAAAAGTTGTGTGACAGATGAATGGAGCATGGCTTGTAGTTGCTGGATGTTTGGATCTTGGGTTTGGACTATGGACAGTCTGTTGAAATGGTAGGATGTTGGTAATGAGATTCAGGAAGGGCCACGTTGGTGCCTCAGCCAGAGGGCTTACTCGGGCTTATCTGCAAGCTGCACCCCATAGAGAGACAGAGAGCGAAAGAGATATTTTGGTACAGATTTTAGTAAGACTAAAGTTGGCAATGAATATCAAAGGTTGCTGTCAGTTTTAAAATATTCATAACATAATGAATAATGACTGATTTGCAGGTTTTTTTTTGTTTTTTTTTTAAGATAAATCTGTTGTATTAGTGCCCTGTGATCAATTTATAAAGTTCATGCTAATACAGAATATAATGCTAAAGTTTTTGTCTCCTTTTGGCCTTCATTCCATATTAACCCACAACTGACCCTTGGAAATGACCATCTAAGGCTCATAAATTTCAAAATGTCAATCTCACATTATTGTGCAGACAAGGACGATTGTGATTTTTCAGGAATGCTCGTATCACTGTGAGCTTTTGAATCTTTTGAATCTCTCAAATAACGTCTGTCCCACATTGGGTAGTTTTCCAACTAAATGTGAGACTGTGCATATTAAAACATGGTTTTTGCACATTTATTGCACCAATATTATAATTTGGGCTATAGTTTGAGAGAGGACACATTTTCAGCACTGTTAAATTGATTTTGCCAGTGCAACCCTGAATATGGCCAAAGTTCTTCTGCTTTTGTCTAGCAGTACAATGGACTACACGAGTATTTTATCAACATACTTTCAATTTCCTTTGTAACATGACTGCATAAGTATACCATGGTGGTTTGACTTAGAATCTCTGGATGCCTGCTATGCTTTACAAACAAAAATTTCTAGGTTTGGCCTAAATAATTTTTTTTTCCATAACTTGCTATTTTATATGTAATTCAGACCATCAGATTAGTTATTTCCTTCAGTTTGATGAATAATCCTTGCCTTTGAAAGGCTAAACCATGCCCACATGATTCACATTGATGTGTCCTTCTCTTTTCTCTTGATCTGCACACTTCTTCCTTCTGCACACATAACCTATGTCCTTTACAGTTATTGCTCATCCACCCGTAGCAATGAAATGCTCCAGAACCTTGAAGCTGAGTTTTTTCTGAACTGGATGACATCTGCAGTGCCATTAAAGTTCTTCCTGCAGAGCAAAGTGTCAGTCTTTGAACATAGTTTTAGAGGATGTCAAAGTTAAGTCAGTGTTGTGTTTCCAAGCCAAAAGCTGACATACACTGTGTGCTGTGTTTCTCAATCCAAGATCAAAATCTAACTGTATTAAATGCAGGCAGCTGCTTTAGATAAACCATGACTTCACAACATTCCCTGTTTGTTTTGTACTTCATTACTTGGTGACGTGTGCACAACTAATCAGAGCCGACAAGCAAAGAGTAAACAAGGAGTGCTAAAATTACATCCAATGTAGCATCACACCTGTAAGAGAAACAGAGCGTCAGAGGGAAAAGAAAAATGGATTGAAGGTGATAAAGCTATTAATCAAAGGAAATAAATTCAGTCATTTAAAGGCACCTTAACTGAAAAATAGTTGCTCGGCTGCTGCTAAAATGCTCTCTTCCCTAACTGACCCAGCCACACCAAATGATTGTTAAAAAAAAACAAAAAAAAACACACACAAAAGAAAAACTGGCTGCAGTGACCTAAAATAGAACATTGTATCCTTCTGGTACAATAACTTAGACTATTAATGTTAGGGAGTAAAATAATGTCAATCATGTGATCAGAGAGCTTTAGATGTGACAGAATATAGCCTTTCCCTACTGAGATGTATTGGATCGTGTTTAGCCAAATGATCTTACATTCAGTCATGCTGTTTACCAAATGTGATGGTAAAGCAGATCTAACTGGAACTACATCACCAGGAACTCTCCAGTGTTGGAACTATGCTTCAAATTTTTCCTTCCAATTGGGATGGCTGAAGCTTGCATCTGATCAGTCAGTGATGCTTGTTTCTGTGACCTCCATCCAGCAGTTCCTGAGTCATTGAAGTTTAACTACCCAGGAGTAGGAGATAAAAATGGTTTATTAATTGTATTTCAGGTACCAAAATGGGTCCTGATTCCTTGTGCAAAATGAAGAAAATTTTTGTGTTTATATCCAATGGGCTTTTTTTTTTTTTTTTTTTNTTTTTTTTTTTTTTTTTATTTAATTATTTCTGAGTAATTTGTTAACATCCAGGTTGTAAAATTCAGAATTTTCCTTTAATGGATTGATGAACGCTAATTTTTGACATTGCTTATTGTCAACAGTAGCGTGATACAAGGAGAAAGACACCTTAGCAGTAATTTTTTGAAGAAGGGAAACATAAATTAGGATAATTTATTCCTCAACAGTACCTTGGTGTGATGGCTTCTTTAATTCAAAACTCATATTTGTGTTTGTAGTGGATAATATGACATTGATGACATGACTCTCCAGGGTAGACAAGCATGATGGATGGAATACTGTATACAGTGACCCTGCCAAAGGCACTTTAACCTTTGGCTCACAGCTTTGGTGACAAGGTGTTGATGAGATGCATCCTTCCTTCCATAATAGCAAGGTCAGCTTCCTCTTATCAAGACCTTAAGAAAATGGAACCAGTATTCAATCTACATACTCGATGTGAGTTGTCGCAGTTATGCATGACTGACAGGCTATATTGTCATATTGCAGGGTATTGTAATTAAATTTGTGAGGTTACGTGTAGAGAGCTTTAGCAATGTTAGTTATTCACAGTAGGTATGTGAAAATAGCATGCATGTTGCTGCTCTTAGCACATAACAAATTGAGTATGTCTTAAATGGTCTTTCAGTAAATACATGTGGGGAGATGTGAGAGGCTTTTCCAGAAATCTTAAAGAGTCATATTTTGTTTCTAATTGTTCTTCACATTGTTTTCCAGTATGTTCAACAGTACCTTGGAGCGAATAATCACCGTGTATGCACACACAATAATAACAGAATTGTTGGCAATTTGTTAGGTGGATAATTACATAATTGTATGGCTTCTACCACACATTTTGGTCCTTGTTTTCTATGTAGCATCCTGCTCTCTTGCTTGCTTTCATATTCCTCTTAAATCATGCTTGACAGTTGGCCAGCATGCACTACTGAGCTGACTTCAACAAAAAAGTAAAGGCAGAAGAGAGCTGCAAAATAATATAAGCTCAGGGGATGTTTAGTAATCAGGTAACAAGGCTGAGGAAAACAGATTAGATTGTCTCTTGGCTCAGTGCTCTTTTCCATGCTGCTGCACCTTCTCTTCATATGTATTTAATTTTACATATTTATCAAGCATTATTTGTTTCTCTGAGGAGTATGGGTGGTGAACCTTCCTGTCTTGACATGGCTGAAAATGGCACAGCGGTAATTGTCAAAAGCCAGAGCGAGAGAAGTGCATATCTGTGTGTGCGTATAAAGAGGAGAGAGAAAAAATGAAAGGGAGGAGAATCGCAGTGAGAGGAAGGGAGGGGGTATGTACGAGGGAGGGGGGAAGAGAGAGAGAGCGAGAGAGAGAGAGAACAACTAACCTGCCTCATTCCGCTGCTTTCTCAGCATCCATTCTCGGAGAGTCTGCTCTGGAGAGAGAGAGAGAGAGAGCTACATAACAGCCAATTTGGAGGAGGAAAAGGAAAAAAAATCAACTGAGGGAGAAGGATATTGAAGGAAATAACACATAATCAGGGGTCATTGGCATCCACTATCACCTCTTGTAGCTCTGGCAAAGGTATCTGAAAGTTTCTACCTGGGGGGACACCTTCCCCTTGTTGTGAGGATGAACAGTGGATGTTGAATTTCATTCCTGAAGGCAGGGGGAGAGCTGTGGAGACTGGCTGGATTCACTTACTAGGGAGCTGGTAGTGCGCACTAGAAGAGATCCCACAGTGCCTCGTTCTCTCTCTCTCTCTCCCACACACACATGTTCCACCAGACTACATACCATAATTTCACTGTACTAAGGTGGAGTATCAGAGGAGAAGCAATCCAGTAGAAATTCTCCAGAAACGGGCAAGTACAGGAAGACGGATTACGGATAGAATCAACGAAGGACATCCTGCTGATGAAAGACGTAAGTTCTAATCAGAAAATGCTTTGAATTGGGCTCTGATTCAGATAGACTGAGGATTTTCCCCCCTCTGTTGTGGAGCAGTGCAGAGCTTCAGACAGCTTATCTCCTGGACTGTAGGTTCTGGATGGTATTTCAAGGTAAGGACACATCCACAGGCTCCTGTACATTATTTAACACCCCCCAGGTTTTTGGGGAAAAACCGTAAAACTTAGAATGAATTAGTGAAGATGATGAACAGAGGAAGGGAGAAGGAAAATATGCATGAGACGAGTCCTATCCTAGACTGTACTGAGCTGTTATTACAGACAGCTCAAAGTTGCGATAAATGTCATAACAGTATAACACCATGTTCAAGGGCTTAAAGTGATCACGATGCTTTCTTTTTTTTCCTTGATGTTTAACGGAAGGCTAGTCCCCTCTGCGGAGATGAACGTATCTGTGTGCGTCTGCATACTTGTGTATGTGTGTTCACTGAGAGGGGAGATGTCTGTCTGCAAAGCAATTCATCTCTCGACTTCCTCACTCCATAGCGGTTATCACCAGAGAGGAGGCTGCCGATGAAAGGGACATAATTGCAGTGGCTGTTTGTACCTTTGCACCGGTTCGTGCACGTGAGCACATCGAATTAGTTTTGTATGGTGGTCATATTTTTTTTATTCATAACGGCGAAAGTCTCTGCATATTAAAGGCTGCTCTGTTCCCTTTTATCTCTACTCACAGAGAGCTGATTGTGTCTCGCACTGCCCTATCTCCGATGTCTCATATTACACCCTCACCTTCAGTTTCTATGTATTTTAAGTTTTTTTTCAGTCAAGTCAGGCATTGCTTGTTTTTCTTGTTTTTTTTTTGTTTTTTTTTTTAGGAGTTTATCTCTGTTTCCCTTTCTCTCAGAATGAGAAAGGGATGATAATCCTCTGTGTGTCTTGGTTTGTAAATTGCTTTTCAAATGTAAATCAAGACTACTTAGCAGACAATGTACAGACTAACAGGCAGAAGGATATAAAGGTATACTATTGCATTCTTTTTTTTGTGAGTGAATCTGCTGCTCTCTTGATCAATACCAGACAAGTGCAAGGCTACCTCCTTTTGTAAAGCAGCACTTGAAATATTTATGATTGCATGCACATCCTGTCAGGCCGCTAAAATATTTAAAATAATTGAATAATAAATCGACAAAAGCTGTCAAAGCCCCGCTTTGGCCTGGGCAGGCGATGATAGTGTCACATCTTCATGTAACATGCAGAAATAACATGCAAAACAGTGACCACTCAATGCCTTTGCCTCTGGATATAAAAACAAAATTAAAAAAAAGTGTCTTCTTGCAATAAAAATATCCACTGTGGGGAAGTGGAGCCTGATGGGAAGTTGATGACAGCTCCTGTGAAACTGGCATTGACTGGCTATAGGTAGCTCAAAGGGCCAATTGTTATCCTTCATAGAGTGTGATTGCAAGAAGATGCTGTGCACAACGCTTCAGGGGCTCCACTAAGTAGATCTATTCAAATCACATTTAACATTCAAGAAGCACAGTGTATGTTTACTTCCTCTTGAAAGAGATGTTGGCCTCTCATCTTTCTTTCCCTGCTTGATACATCTAATGTAATGAGCTGCATTTAGTGCGTGTGTCGTGTTGGTTTGCATGTGTAAGTGTATGAGAGGGCAAGGATTAAAGGGTGTTTTTCAGTGTATCTGCATGGTTGTGTATTTGTCCAGAGCTGTGAACTTCATCCCTTTTGATGTTTTATTGAGTGTTAACCATGGTAGGAAGGATGCATTGCCTCTGATACGAAGAAGCATGGTTACAGAAAATGTTTCTTTGTTCTTCCTTGTTTTTCCATTTTCTGTTTGCAATGCATTATCTGCCTCTTTTGGCTCTTTGAATGTGGTCCATGTAAACGCACAGGGATGCCATTGAATGTGTGTATGTGTAACATCAAGCGTATCTATGCGCTGCATGCATACACATGTCCTGTGTGCACACATGCAGTGTCTCTCTGTGTGTACAGTACCCTTCTCTCTTGCAAAGGAGTCAAAGTCCTCCATTTTCAGCATTATTATGCATCCACTGAGTCACCGGATAGAGTGATGGAATCCTCTTCTCCCTTGTGATTATTCAGTTCTGTTGACAGCATGTTTGCATTGGGCCAAAATCAGAGGAAAACAAATTTGATGGCAAAAACGCTTTTGATTTATTGCCCACAGAAACAGTTTGAATCAGTATGCATACTCACAAGTAGGCAGCAGATTTCTGACACACCTGCCTCCAAATACAATAAATAATTTACAGTCATATATGCCTTTATTGTATGGTATGAACAGAATGGCTGTCAATTACAAAAGTTGGAAATCAGGCTTAATTTCAGGATTTGATGAAATTAATCTTAAATTTATTTTGCTAATTTAAGGTCAATCTAAATATCTGTTACAGTTTGTTGTAATGGTAAATGAAATATATTGGGAAATAGCCATTGTGTTCATCATGTTATAAGTCATTAAATGATCTTTCTCACTCAAATGCAGCAGGCTCTTTAGGAACATATAATTTCATTGGAATTGAAAGAGAGAAAAGGTTTACTGAGGATGGTCCAACTTGTTTTTCCTTCAGCCAATGGCTTATAAATTGTTAAATTTGACTAAGTTACGCTTATTCTTATACCCATTGTTGAAGTTGTTGAAGCTTTGTAGGGGGTCTTATGGCCTTAAGTTGTTTCAAGAGACCAACAATTGGAAAGTATACGAAACATAAAAATAAAAAATAGAACATATTGGTATGCATGTAAAGCTCTGATAAATAAAGTTGCAATTGCAGTTAAATTGTCTCAGCTGCAGGTTTAATGATCAGCTTCAATATACTGGTCTCTTTGCAGAAGTGGCCATTTAAATCTCCAGGTACAGAAAGTAAAAATAATGTAATACTATATGTGTGTGTGTAGAAATATAGGTTTGAAAAGCAATGCCAAAAAAGCCAGCAACAACCACAAAATAGTCTTTAAAACATATAACGTGATTGGTTTTCACATCATATGAAATAGTCACGCTTCCATTACACACACACTGAATGTATAATCTTGCTGTTGGAGAACAGAGGAATAGAGAGCTTTGTCAAAATTGAGAACCACAAGCACACTAGCATATTTTTAGCCTGTCCATTAAGGGCATGGGAGAAAAATCGATGTTCACAGGCTGAAACACTTGGTTTCAGATTTATGTTTTTTTTTTTTTGNTTTTTTTTTTTTTGTTTTTTTTTTTAATCCATCTGTGACCTTTGGATACAGTTGTGAATATGTACTTTGTATCAGATTATTATTATTATGAGATCTAATCATTTAAGTCTCTACAAATCAACAAAAGCTTTTATCTTGATTAATCCAGAATTAGCACTTTTAGGCATCTCGCACCTTCAGAGTCCAACACTATTGTCATTATTATTGTTTCCACATAACACCATGTTTAGTTGCTGCTGTCACTAAGAAGGACATTAACATACTTATATACTCTATCATGAGCCGCACATCTGCAGCATATACACCACCAGCTGGTGGAGGGGAACAGAAGACCTTGTTTCAAATGGAGGTCTGGTCAGCTGGAGACCAAACCGTGAACGGATGCAGCTGATCTGTTGTCAGCCCCTTTGAATCCCTGATGAGGCAAAACACAATATGCTCAAACAGCTGGGTCATTTATGGAATATGCTTACTCATCATGGTCGGCTGCCTCTGGGGGTGGNTTCTGCATTAATAGATTGTGCTTCATGGGGAGAAGACTATTTAAAGAATCTCCTTTATTTGTTTGATGAGGAAGACTTCCTTTTGGATAGACCAGAATTCAGTCCTCAATTTGTTATTTGTGTAAAAAGAGAAATGCAAGGTGATAAAGACCAGAAGCAGAAATTATTAAATTATTTCCCTGTGGTGTGGTGCTAAGTGAGTACTAGTGGCAGTGCAGCCCTTCAGGGATGCAGTAACCAGAAAGAGGCTGTCTGCAGCCTGAGGATTCACAAACCACTTCCGTTGACAGTGACCTTCCTGTCTGTGTCACTTTGAAGCTTGACCCTCCTTGGCAAGCCACCGAGGGCAATAAGCATCCTACCACCTTAGAAAAAAAATTCCTTTCTGTTTGCGTCGACAAGGAACATTAGTAAGGGTCAGGGGTGATGCAGCTGGCTAAGAATCGGGGGCACAGGATGCTGCGCAATGTGGCAGTTGCGATAGAGCAAAAGGAAAAGAGAGGGGAAAAAAGTATTTTAGGCTTTTACCTCGGAAAAATACAGGATCACATGTCCTCAGGTAGTGTCTATGGCTTAAATGAAGAGACCTTTTGTTATCACCTTGGGCTGAACTTTTGCTTCCCTTAATATCCGTTTTAACCCAGGTCTTGCTCTAAACCCTACACACACAGCCAGTGCACAGTGCAGGGTAAGAGCATAGATCATACAATAAATTGGGATGTGTTTCTAGAGTATCTAGATAATAAAAGCAGGAAACTTTAAAGACAGACCAAGCTGCTACAAATCAGATTTTATATATAATCTGAAATATGGTGGTTTTCCACTTTAAGCAAGATTATATGCAAAAGGAAAATAAATAAAGATATTTTAAAGGGTATCTGTACTATTTTTATGTCCGGATTTAGATAGAATCACAGAGGGAGACATAGGGAGAAGAAAAAAAAAAAAAATCCCTGCTCTGATTCATGCTAGGTCACCAGGGAAAACAGTGTTCCAGACTCAGAGCACATAATCACCCAAGTATCTGTGGGCACACTGTTGTAACATCTAACATTACCAAAGGTTAAACCTTCAACAAGCCAAGTTCCACACATCCAAGATAACACATATTTCATTTCTCAAAGATCTCTCTAGATTGTCTCACTTGCAGAAATGAAGTCATGTGAAAAACCTCAAAATAGACATCATTTTCAAATGTCTCACATTTTCCTCATTTGCCATTTTTTATTCCTGTCTATTGTTGAATGTGTTAATACATAAATCATAATTTAGCATGCAAGCATAGAGTTTATATTAACATCTGACTCCAATTCTGGATGTTACATACTGCATCTCTATATTTCAGCAGGACTAGCCTGCATGTCTTTGTATTTACAGTTGTTATGTAAATTAGCCAACATCCATTTCATGTGTAGGCTATTATTTGAGCAAAGGACTGCCATGAAGTACATACTGTATGTACGTACAATGACATGTCGCATCTGTGTACCATCGTCCGTGAGGTTCATTTGCATACAGTACAGGAAAACTGTGTCTTTGTCCTTGTGCTTAGCATATATTATTATAATATCTAATGCAGACAGTATCTATTTGCTCAATAATGCCACAAGTAAGGCCAGTGTTATTTGAGTCAAACATACTAACACGATAACTTTTTTCTTCCCCATAAGGGAATTAAGAAGCATTAAATATTCATACAGTAGAATAGCCTTCCTTTATCCCAAAAGACTGATAGGTCTTAGGCAGGAGCCATCCATTCTGTGTTTTGCCTCCATCAGCCACTTCAGCCTTCCCTTTACGCCAACTTTGCCACATTCATCCTTTCCCAACACTTTTCAGCTGTGAAGCAGGAATTTAGAGTATCGACCTCTTGCTCTCGATGATAACAGAAGTGTTTTGTCTGCTATATCAAGGTGAGGAGCTTCTTATATATTTCAGCGATTTGTTTGGTGCATGGTTTTCTTAAGCTGGAGATATAGTTCTTTGAAATGATGGGCGTTAAGAGAGCAGATCAAGGCATGAATCTTAAGATCTAGAAGTTTGATTTATAAATATAAATGTAATCTAATCCATTCTGCTTTTCATTTGCTTTTATTTTTCTGAGATGGCCAAACACTCACTCGCTAGCCTCATACATTGTAGGTGTGTCTAACCAGGTTTGTAGGTGGGTAACTTCAGTGTGTTATATGTTACACGTACTACTACACATACTACACGTCATACATTACAACTAATCCAAAACGAAGCTTTCAGGGGAGCAATGGGTTTGTTTCACAGCTTTGACAATGTTCACAACATACTCTCTATATACACTACAAAAATCAAGGAAACATTTTTAAAAAGCATAATAAATGCCTACTTAGTGTAAATATCTACATCTTATTCCTTGGAGAGAGAACTGTTTGAAATGCATCCTAGCTATGCAGGTCTGTACTAATACCCAGATGAGCTTAGGTCGTAAGCTACAGCATCCACACTGATGCTCCATAGGATATGGCTGTATGCCAGCAGTCAGTCATTTTTTTGGGGGGGAGGAAAATGTCAGCACATGGACACTGCCTGACCCTGTGGGACTATGGACTCTCCTACAGCTCTTGGGTCTCTTACAGTGGACAAGCTCCCATATCCGTGCATATTTAGTACTCTACCAGAGTACGAAAGGCTCTCAGCAGGACACTGAGCCTGTACTAATTAGTTCAAGTCACTTTTCCTGGACTCCGTTGGGCTTAGACTAGTGTAGACCAAAGTATATCTCAGATGTTTGTGGTTACTTGTGCTTTAAGGAGTCTGTGCGGGGAAGAGCAGGATGCCTACACACCCTAAAGGCCCACTAAGAACAGAAGGTTTGCCATTGTTTTGGGTGAAGGAAGTGAGGTGTCTCCCCAGGTGTTGCTTGTTCACAGGATGCTGTTCTGGGTTTTGTGGAGGGTTTTTCACCTCCTACTGGAGTAAAGCATTTCTAAACAGCAAAGCATCTCAATTTTCGAGCAAAATGAGACTAAAGAGCAAGACAGAAATAGAAAACAGAATCAGAAAAGAAGATAAATTAAAATAGTGTGTGTCCAATAGTGTGGATAATCATGGATAATATATAGATATATAATTGGTGGCCTTGGCTTTTATTGAGCTTTCAGAGGCAAAATGTCAATTTTAACTATTCCTTTGGTGCAACAGAAGAGGTGCAAGATGGCATGAGAGTGGAGATTAATTTCTGCACAGGAAGAAAAAGCCCATATTATACCCTCACCATTCTATTAAGATAGTGACAGCTGACTAATATCCAATAAGGGCAACCAACCCACCAATATTACAGTTTAATGCAAATCTCATAATAGCATTGCTCGAGCACTCCCTTACTGCACTTCCTGCTTTATTTCTGACTGTTACATAAACTGCCAATAAATTGGGAGGAGGAACTGTGATTCACTGTTGCCCTTTTAATCTAATACGTTTCTTTTTACAATATTCATTTAATGTCAGAGGAGCTCTCGTTTGAGGGAGAGACTCATTAGAGCTTTTGTCACGTTGTTGCTCCTGGGCTGGGGAACATACTGAACAGACAAAAACCCACTTTTCTCTCCCAGCTTTTCTGTTGCCCTTTATCCTTCCTTCTCTCCGTCTCTTATTCTGTCACTCTACCTCCCTCTCTTCATCTCTCTAGTCTGTTCTGTGTGTTCCTAAAGATTTGACTGTTTAGTGGAAGCTCTAGACACTTGGATATCTTGCAAGGAGGCAGTGGAAGTTCTGATGGCAGCACATAATCTCCAGCCTGCTGTGGCCTCACACTTGTCCACTTTTCGGGTTGTGAGAAAAAAATTCTGACGACACAGTTGCTTGTCTGGAGCAAATATGGACCATGCGTGTGTGTGTGTGTGTGTGTGTAATGCTTAGGTATGAAAAATATTTTGGTTAGCCTATGAATGTCAATATTATGTAGCAGCATCAGTTAAATATGTTCTGTTGAACCCTTTATGAAGTTGTCTTTTCATTTCCCAGTTATGTCTTACAAGGTTTTATAACCTTTTTTGACCATTTGGATCGACATTTCTCCACATATTAACCATCTATCCATCCATCCATCCGTCCATCCGTCTGTCCATCCATCCATATCCACTTATCCTATTCAGGTGACGGGGGGCTGAAGCCTATCCCAGCAGTCATTAGGTGAGAGGTGGGGTACACCCTGGACAGGTGGCCAGCCAATCACAGGACACACACACACACACACACACACACAGTGAATTTAGAGATTTCACTTCACCTGACCTGCATGTCTTTGGAGGTGTGAGGAAAACCCACGCAGACATGAGGAGAACATGCAAACTCCACACAGAAAGTACTTAGTCGGATTTGAACCCATGACCTTCTTGTTGCTGAGGCAACAGTACTAACCACTGAGCCACTGTGTTGCCCTCCATTCATTAATTCCAGTAGTAGATATATTACCAGTTATTGCAGGCTTTATGGTTTGTTTTCCTTAAAAACTAAAGAGCAGTGTTTCTTAACTAAGGTTTTACAAGCATCCAACTGGCATGAATGATCGACAAAATAATGTTGTTTCTCACTTAAAATTGTAGTCTGTTGTTACAGTGTGACGTTCTCCATGAAGACACTGCTGCCCCACTATGAGCTTTTACTGATTCAGTGAAAATATTCTGTTTCCAGATTTGTTTGGAATTTTAACCGTAAGACAGTGTGCAACTGCTAAGTATTCATTTTACGTTTGTTTTCTGGATAACATTCTATATATTTTATGACAAGAAAAATATTTGTGTGTTAACAGATTATAAAAGTTATATGTAATATGTTTAAATGTATATTTGGATGACAAATGTTGACTGAATTATTGCATTTACTTAATACAGATGACCATGATTTACGATTTAATTATTATTTAACATCATGGTTATAGTGTAATAATTTTGGGAGTATGTGATGAACTTTGTCAAAATTGCTAAACTTGGGATTCATGTTAGAAAGGACAAAATCTATAGGTCTTGCACTGCCCTAAATCTTTGTGTTTGATTAATGCTTTAGTTCCGTAACATGTTTATCACATTTGAACACGTGGACAAACAAACCCAGAAAGTAGTGGCTAATGAGCCAGCAGTTCATTGGTGCTTCCAGTTCATACTTGACGTGTCTGGCCAATCAGATCAGAGCAGACTTTTCAGACAGTGTTAAAAAATGGCATGTTTTCACTCAGTTTGCAAAGTGGTGCTGCACCAACAGACAGTAAAAGTAGATCAATAACTGCATTTACATCCAACTTTTTAAAAACGACTTAGCAAAAACAACTTTAAAAACATGGATGGAAATGCTGCAAAATCGTTTTAACTCCATAAGTCATTTAAAAAGTTAAGATGCTAAGCAGAGTGGTTTAGCAGACAAGTTGACTCAAATAGAAATGACTTAAGTGGATGGAAATGGGTTAGTCATTTAAATTGACGTTTAAATTGAGATTGAGTTTAAATTTAGATTATGTAACATTTAAATGTAAAAGTAAGAAATTAATGAAATGGTTACAGCCTGTACCTGTACAGATGAGACATGATGAACACTGCAGCATCATGTGCGCTACCAGGTGAACCCAAACACACATCTCAATAGAGCAGGTGTTGTCAACAAGTGCCTGCGGAGCGAAAGATGGCCACCCTTTTCACATTCTAAAGTTTTGATACCCATCCACTGGAGGAAGAACCAGAATGTGTGCCATCAATTGCACCATGTACTTGTGGAAGATGATGTGCAGAGCAGTGGCGATGCGTTACCTGCTGTGCCTCCACCATGTCGGGTAACTTAATGTACCTTTTCATTAGTTTCCATACATTAGCTTCACACACTGCAGACACAAACAATGAATTGTTGTTTTGCTTACGCCAAACATTTCCCCGACCAGCCGGTATTCAGCACAAGTGGCAAGTTTATACAGTGCAATAGCATTTTGTCACGTACAGCATCTTCTGGCTGAATCGCTTAATGCAGTGAATGGAAACGCAGCTTGAGTTCCCTTTTTCTTGAGTTGACTTTCATTAACTCATTAAAAACCAGAAAAAAAATAAAACTTTATTTGGCCCGTGACCCTTAACAGGACAAACAGGTATAGAAAATGGATGGATGGACCTTAGTTGAATGGAAACGCAGCAAATGATGGTTTGGTTTTTACTAAAAGTCATGATAATCCTGACTATTTAAAAAAAAAAAAATAAGTGTATCTCAACGGTAACATGTTTCTAAACACTTTTCTGTCTGCCCATGGTTCCATTTGTCCTCTTTCAATTGGTATCTTGACTCTCCCATGGACACAGCAGTATTTCATCTCTTCATGCCACGTTTCTTTATTTCTCCCTGTTACACAATTGAAAATTGGTCTTTACAGCTTTTGCAGGGGTTGATGCTTTCTCAACATTATTTTTAACAGGACACTGTTAAGTCATGAGTTTGACACAGACATTTTGTTTTGACCAGCTCGTTGCATTGCTGTGGGCATCTCTTTCTGACCTTAGCACAACTTACATTCTACAGTGAGTTTCTTATCTTTATGTGATGTAAGTTAAAAATAACCAACTGTCTTTCAAAGCATCCAGCCTCCTTTTCCATTTTGTGCTTTATTCTTCCCTCCTACAAACAGAAGCTGCTGCACACTGCAGTCTGAAAGCACAAGAGGCAATGAGCCAAGGAAAATAATTTTCCTTGATAGATATTGACACAGTTTTTAATTTTATGCATCATAGCATGATTTAGTTGAAATTTGATGTGTAACGCAAGTAACACAATTTGCACCAGGCTACTAAATACTGCAGTTGTAGTTCTGTGTGGTACTGGGAAAAATAATGTGATTAAATTTAGTGATTCTTTAAAGGACCATACTGGTGACCATCATGCATGTTTGAGCCTAATATATTCAATTTTAAAAAACATAACATTACTGGCAATCATTTCCCAAAGATACTACCGGAACGGTGAGTTAAAAAAAATAAAAAATCCCTACCTTCCAGACCGTCATTGGTTTCAGTTCATTCTGGTATGCTATTAAAATCAACTTGTTGATACTTGAAACATTGTTGGGATAGGTAATCCATCATCATGATCAAGATGGGTATTCAGGTTTTTTCAAAGTTATGTAATTTTAACGTTTAAGTGCAATAAAAAGAGTGGAGTGAATGTATGTCTCCTCCAAAAGAAGATCTGCTTTAATCAGAAAATTTAAATGACTGTGACTTCATAAGGCTGCATAACTATTAACAGGCGAAACATCGATTTTTAAGGTGGGTATATAGCTTGAATATTTGATTTTGAAAGATTAAGAGATTTTGCAAAATATCAGGAAGGCTAGCAAATCTGGGTTTTATTCTTTGGGAGATCATTGTCAGTACTGTAACATGTATGAAAATTGAATATGTTAGGCTCAAATATGCACGATCACTGGTATGGTCCTTTAATCCCTCCTAAAATTGATGATAATAATTCCAAAATCATCCTGTGTAACTCTGAAGAACACAGTGGAATACTAACACATTCCAGTTATTTTCATATGAAAAAATATATGCAGTTGCAGTACTGTAAGCCACACCATGTAAAAGTATAACTAGAACATTTTAGTTGGGTCACAAATGGGCCCGTATTTGCAGCGTTCAACAGGCAGGCTATAGAATACAACATCACATACATTAATGGATTAAATTGTAGTGCAAAAATTGTAGTAGCAAAACAAATGGCTCTACCGCCGCCCCTGTAATATGGGCAACATGCGGCAGATATTAAATATACATGTCTGCAGCTATACTTCATAGGCATCATGTGAATTCAGCTCGTTTGCTACATTACATATCACAGGGATGTAATGCCCACATCTGTTTGGTAAGCCCGGAATTAAACCTTCAAATCGAAATGTTGACCTTTATTTCCAAGTGTGGAAGAGCCAGTACTATTGTCAACATGTGTAATTCTTTGCCTTGGATGTCTGCGTGCTTGTTGTGAATTATAAATCAATGAGCATGCATTAGTGTAAAATCCTACAGTGCTCGGGGCTTTGATTGTTTGGAAAAAATGAATAGGAAGGGAAACAGGGCCGCCTCAGGGGATGCCAGGCTGTCCAACTCTGGGTCTGCTGGTCACAGCTCATCCACACAAATACACAGGGTTGGGGGGTGAGATGGAATGGGAGCTGTTGCACTGGCTGTAAAAAGTGTGTTCCTCTCTGTGTATATAAATGCTAGTGGCCATTTTTGCTTAGCTTCAGGGAGTTTCAGCAGTAGCTAAAGCTGGTGTATCGAACAATGAAAAAGGTACTGTGTGTTATTGCATGATACATAATGTTGCACAAAAAATCCATTAGATTCCATTTTGCAGCTCTCTTTTTTCTGAACTTGTAAGACCGTATCCAGCTTTTTAAAAACATCAACAGTTACATAAAATCATCTGGTGCAGTGGAAATGATGCAGTTTATCTTGCAACAGCATCATTGATTTGTTTTGGAGGAAGTGGCTAGTTAGCATGAGCAGTGACAGCTGCAAGTGAAGAGCCCCACCTATTGAAAATGAGACTCCGACAACAGAAAATCCATAGAGGAAGACATCACTATAATAGACTGTGGACAGATTGGACAGATATTTGATGTGCAGTGCAAGGACATTGCAGCAATGGCTGCTTAGTAACAAAGATGTCCCCCCNAAAAAAAAAAAAAGCTCTTCCAGCTCTTTTAATCAGGGCTTATGTGTGGCAGGATGAAGTGGAAGCAGTTGTCTCTGCTTCAAAGATGCAAATACTGTTCGACTACTACTAGATGTATATGACATACTGTACGGGATAATTTTTTATTAGAAAGAATTGAAAAAAGAAAGAAATTAAAATGTGTTTTTTTTTTTATTGGTAATATATTCCATTGTTTATGCAGCATGATGCAATATAGTTATGAAGATATCCTTATATTTGATCATATTTGAGGCATATGTGAGCCCTAAAGGCACCACAAATAACATGAACACACACACAGACACACATACACACACAGAGTACATTTAAATACTTGGACACACTTGGGCTTTAGTGAAAATTTGAATAATTTAGATGCTATGACATGTTAAGATACATTATTTCTAAAAGCACTCAATGCAAAGTAATGGGATTATTTTACATGACTGCATCCGGATGCCTGTTCCACATGTTTGGCTTAGAAACAGAGTGACAGAGTGAAAGCACTTATAATGTTTTTGCTAATAAGCAGCTTAATGACCTAAAATATTAAAAATTGAAAAAAGAAAACCTCTCCACATTCATTGCTTTATCATTTGCAGTTTTACATTGATAATACTGTATACTGTGAAAGTCCCACAACGTGACAATTTCAGATGAAACAAATTGCACAGTTTATGATCACAGTTACTTATTTTGTCCTGCAGGAGGAAAAAGAAATGGAGTTTAACGGCTTACTGCTGGGTATATGAAGACTACTCATCAAGCTTTGAGAGGCTGTTGAAAGAAATTTTTGTGCTCACAGTGATGATAACGTGGGGTCTTGTGATCAATGAGGTTGATGAGTACATTAGGTTCACAATTAATCTTCAGTTGCGAGATGAAAGCCTCCTACCACATTGTTTTGTGGCCATTTTCTTTGGTCCTCAGGGTTGCCCGTATGCTCAACAGACCTGTTTTTCTCTCTTCTGGTCCGACACCCATCTAACCCCATTACTGTTGGTGACTCACTGCTTTCAACTGATGGGAGAAAAAAGTGCATAAATAATGTATTCCTAGGGTGTATCCATCCCCAGATCAATGGCAATACAAAGACTAGCTACAAAGACGGTTGGCTCAAGGCCATATTTGATCACTTCCACTGCGCACAATCACTACTCTGCTTTTTGTCAGCCCACTGAGACTCAATTATTTCCAAGTGTTTGTAAGCTATTGTTAAAAGAACATGGAGTGAATGTTTAAAGTTGGCAGAGGGAAGAAAAATCTTTGATGAGACATGAAAACAGCAGATGGATGGTAATAGTGAACTGTTTGACAGAGGGAGAGGAGGAGACCAAGGAGAAAAAAGGATCTGATGTAGCATCCTATTCCTCAGAGGGATAATGGGAAAAGAGTTGTATGCATGACAGAAAGCTCACCTCTGCTGAGCTCATACAGTGACAGAAGAAAAGGGCAAATTACAGAGCAGATGATCATTTAAAGCTGATGATAGAATAGGTCTAAACATTTAACATACAAGTGGAAACTTCTGGCGAAACTCTAGAACCACAGTTCTTATTTTTCTGGCTGTAAATAATTATTTATGATCCGTCTGAAGTCTAAATTTTACTTTTTCATTTAATTTGTCAGAAAAAGCTGTACTGCAAAAATGCATTACTAGACAGGTTGTCAAAATTTGGCATGGGAACATCTTAAAGTTTCTGCCAAATTTGTATTTGTTTCTAAAAAAAACATTGATTCTATATCCCTCTCATCCTTTCAGGTGGTGTGTGGTGTTTGTGTGTGTGTCTTTTGTGTTTTGTGTGTCTTCGTCAAGCTCGGGTCCTCTACCAGGGTCTACCCTCTACCAGGTCCTCCCAGACAAAATGTATATATATATATATATATTCTTGAAATAAATTTTTAATTAAAAAAAAAATCTAGAAAGTTTTTTGATTTTCTATTTCATTTTAGAAAATTCTACAAAATAAGCCTTGAAACATTTGAGGAAATTTTATAGAAAACAACCCTACCAGAAAAGGAAAACAGAAAAAAAGAAAAAAAAAAATTGATTTTTTAAAAAATGCCAAAAAAAAAAAAAAAAANAAAAAAAAAAAAAAAAATCAAGAAAGATTCTAGAAAATTCCTACATATTTGTCATATGACCCAATTTTCATTCCATTCAATTTTCATGGAATCCTTCATCTTCAATGCCTTGTTTGTTGTTTACATGTTTGGCAGAAATATCAAAATTTACACAAGTAAAGATTTGTAAAGATAGTTTTTTCAGGTAGAAAATGATTCACTGAAAAGTAAAATTAAATGGAAAAAAAAAACCACTCTAAACTCCAGAGGGTTGACAAATGAGATATTCTGAAGATCAACAACCTTTGTGTAGGAAACACTTCAATATGTCTGAATAAAGTCTGAAACATTTATGGCTTCATACTAGGAATTTAGTAGATGTCTAAGGTTGCAATTAAAGACAGTGGGGTAAGTTAATGTGATGATATGATGTGCTGACAGAAGATGACAGCAGAAGCACAGACTTCCTCTCATATCTGGGCTTGTTCCTCTCTAACCCAGATGGCTGGGCTCAAAGGCCAAGATTTTCACTGTGGAAAAAAAAAAACAAAAAACNTTTTTGTTTTTTTTTTTCATTTCCCACTGAGCAAAAATCTTCAGCAAGAAGTGGTAGTACATCCAACTGGCACTGTTCTCTAATCCTGGCTGTGTGATGGATAATAAGCATTTGTGTAAAGGGCAAGGCACAGACCAAATTTAGATCAAAGGTCTTTGCTCTGTAGGCATCAAACAGTGGACAGAATCCTGCTCCAGCACTGGCAGCGCCATGACTATTCAGCTTCTCAGATGTCATAGCAAAGATAATGACTGGATCTGTTTCAGTAGTCTTTTGATGTTCAGCTCTTAAGTGAGTGCACTATATCTTGGTTTCATCAGTCAAAATTACATTTCAGATGGCACCTGAGAGATTTAAAGTGGTACTAACCAGCAAGCTTTTCAATATGTGACTCACTGGATGTCACCCGCAAGAAGAGTCCTTTGTTTTTTTAGGCTGCAGAACCAAATGTAGCAGGGGCATTGTGCTGTATTTGTGCCCACTGTGAACATTTGCTGGTTGATTGAACTGGAAAGTGCAGGAACTTTTGCACGCAGAAAAACATGGGAAATGCAGCACCAGGTCCATGACTGAAGAGCTATACTCCAGTTTGAGATATGCACATATATACTTCACCTATTCTGATAACACTGACAGCATAACATTTAAACATGTAGAAAATTTAAACATGTAGAGAAAGATCATCATTTTAATAGCATCCACACACTGTGATGTCTTTGCTTAAAAATGTATTAATGACTCAACATTTCAGTCATCTGATCTTCTTTACTTGAGGCAACATGGCTCCGTCCCTGTCAGCTTCAAGATTAAAATGTAATTATAAGTACAGTTTAAATGGTGAAAGGCATAGAAGTTGGCATACCTGCATTTGAAAATGATGAATGATAGCATATTTAATTTCTTCAATTTATTGTGATCATCAAAAACATGAAGATGAGGCAGTTGAGATTTGGTGGTAAAAGGAATCCACATTTGGGCTACTTGGGTGTGAAAAAGTTAAATGTGAGTATTCACAAAGTATTTAGTCAAGCAATAAAATTAAAACTTAATCCGCAGAGGTCACAGGGAGTGGCAGCATTATGTGTTTGCTTAAAAAAATGTAGAATAATTTATCAAATAATTGTCCACAACTAGAGCAGTAAATATTAGCAAATTTACAGATTTCCAGCTTTCCAGAAATGTAATGCATTACATACATTGGCCACGTAGTGGATTTGCTGACAGGGGAAGTGATAAGGATTTAAGAAAGTGTCCCATTATCCTCCACTAGGGGCAGGCATGGTTCAATTTGGTTGTGGGCTTGTTCAAGGGCGCTATAAATGGGTATAACTTCATGAAGAAAGATTTGGAAAAGTTTTGGGAAGTTGGGAAAAGTTTTGGGAAATTTACGTAAAAATGCTACGATTTTTTTTTTTTTTTAATCATGATGAAGTATTGAACAATTGTGACACTGAAAACAAAAGATATGTTGCATGTAATAATGACTGTCAGAATGAGCTTGGTATATATCAAGAAATAGCCACCTTTAAAGGTTAAACTCAACTACTGAAATTCTTTAAAAAAAAAAATGCTTTGTGTCTTTGGAGTGTATCCAGTCAGGCCACACCTCACCATTAAACACTGAGAAAACAATCCTGATAATCATTGAAAATGTGCCACAGATTGTCAGTGGATAAGCATGAGTTTGGCTCCTATCATCGGGAATTTAATTAGAAAAGAAGTCAGACGCTGGCTGCAGTGTTTGCTCTTGTCGCTGCTGTCTGATGGAGTGGAGCGAACACCTCTTAGTAATGGAGTCCAGCTTTCAGCATGTTGTATTGGCAGTGCGTCATGTGATCTGCTGTCTGCATCTTTTTGTCCTCCTAAAATGGAAAATGTGGATTCAGTGCAATTTAGAGGTGATGATCGGATTCCAGGAAAGTCAGACAGACTGAAAAATAAAACCTTTAACAGCATGCATATAGAAATAACAAAAATTATGCAGAAATATTGCTGGACTCCCTGCTGACTGAATGATTTGGTAAAATGTTTCCGTTTGTTTTCTTTCTTTCAGAGAGGATTTATAAAATGTCCAGAATGATGCCTTGTTGACACTGAGCTCAGCTTGTATGTAGTACTTTGGTGAGAGAGAATCTCTGTACTTTCAGTAGACTAAATAGGTCAGTGTCTGTAGCTGCTAGCAAAAGCACACCTAAGATGGACGTAGAACACAAGCTTTAAGTTATATAATTTAATAACTATAATCTAGGCCACTATTACTGCTTTAGCATGATTATTCAAGAAAGCTTTTTCATATAGGAGACTGCAACACTTCCTACTGTGCATTTTTGCTGCCAGTTCCACTGAGGCACTTGTTCAGGTCTTGTTATGTGGCTTGATTAACTATTGTCTACATTTTTTTTTTTNTTTTTTTTTTTTTTTTTTTTTTTTTTTTTTGTATGCCGTCTGGACTGTCTAACATTGCACATTGAGAATTCAGACAGAATATTGTTCCCAGAAAATGTGTTACTTCTTATGGATGAGCTGAGTGGCAGCAGTGGATACCAGAGGTATTCTTTCCAACAAAGGAGGAGATGCCCAAATGCTGTTACTTGGGAAATCATGGTTAGGATTTTTATTATAACTGACATGCCATGTTTGTATGCAGATGGAATATGTTTGTGTCTACACCATCTGTAGTCAACAGTACACAGTGTGCATAGACAGTTTTAGGAGCTTATGTTTCATCGTTTCTTGTGCTGTTATCTGTTGTATATAATGTATTTTATTGCACTTGACTGCAAGTTTCTCATCTTTCCTTTCTGAGATAAAATGTTGCATTTTATCTCAGAAAGGAAAGATTTAATATTTCTGTCCCATAGGCATTAATGACATTAATGGCATGAAAGCTACTGCATAAGAAAACCATTGAGAATATATCTATATCTCTCTGTCGGCATGCATTTGGATGTCTGCTGATTTCTGAGTTATGTTTTTCACACTGTGGTAATGTGACACAGTGCTTTTCTCTACAGTAGGTCACGTACACCAGTAGCACAAGCTTTTTAATGCATTTTGAAGACATTTTACAGATATTTACATTGTTTTATATTCTGTTCTAGAGATTGAGAGGCTGATAGTGCCTCTGAAAATGGGCACCAAGTATCCTAAGACACATTCTATAACTCTGACACTCATAAGCGTTGGTTCTCAGATACTTCAGTAATCCTAGGTCACCAGTTTATTGCAAACACATTCACAGTTAAGTTCACCTCTGTGGGAAATTGAGTGTTCAGTTGATCTGACCTTCATGTCCTTGAATCGTGTGAGGAAAACTGGAGCAGCTGGAAGAGGCTGCATGCGAAAATGCAGAGAAAGCGCAGTCAACACATAGAGATATGGAGATTTCAACACAATTCTTGATGGGAAATAATGTTTATATGGGCTAAAGTAAAGCACTGAATGGATGCCCTTGGGTTGCTTACTGCAAAGATCTTTTGTTGGCTCCACTGGACTTTTTGACCCCCTAAAGCAGAAACTTTGATCGCTCAGCCACTCTGGGAGGTGGTGGNCCACTGGACTTTTTGACCCCCTAAAGCAGAAACTTTGATCGCTCAGCCACTCTGGGAGGTGGTGGCATTTGGGTAGCTTCTTTTTCAAGTTGGCTTGGTGTCTGAAATGAAATTTAAGAGGGAAAATATGGCTTCTTGACAATACTCCTCTAGAAGTGTGGAAATGTGATAAATTTGCAAGCAGATTTTATAACAGGGTAATGAAATTTTATGATTACATTTATAAATCACGATTAGCTTTGACATAATCATCACTGCTTATTTAAATGTGGTTTAATTTCGCACTTCTGGAGCAAAACATACAGAAGGTCTCACATGCAGTAACACAACAAAAATTGTATTACTACAATATTATTGTGGCTGAAAATTTATATTAATGATAATGTTGTATATCATAATAGAATATGTTTGTGTTGTATCCTCATTTACTTTATATCTATCTATCTATCTATCTATCTATCTATCTATCTATCTATCTATCTATCTATCTATCCTGTATATAAATATATATAACAATGTTTAAGATTACACTTTTTGCTCTGTGGACTTGTAACTTTACGAGACCAACAGCAATATTTGGCTAAGGATGATTTCAACTTTCTTAATAAGCCAACTATGAAAGTACAAATGGACTCTGCACCTTCATGCTGTTGACTACATAATGCACTTATAATTAGACAAATAAATATTGATTCAGTTGGAAATTTCACTGGATATAAAAAGGAAAGAACTTGTACACCCTGCAATATTCTCAATGTCCAATTATCCAGAGTATTTCCTGCATTGATTACAAAATGAACAGGAAGATAATGATTTGATTTGTTGAAAGGCTCACATTTAAAATGGAGAGAGAGTGCCTGTGTTTTCTTTTTCCTTTGTGCTGGTCATCTGAGCTGAGTTCTTGTGGTTATTTACCAGAAATGAGTCTGCTAATGTAACCATTTACCTCTCTTTAGAAACGGCTAGGCATTAAAAAGCTGTTGAGAGCTTCTGGAGCCTATTATGATATGAGAGATATCGTAAGTACTCAGAAGAAAATCATAACAAGTCCATTCACATACAATATGTGCAATATGAAAATATTATAAATATATTAGTCAGCGTTGGTGTATCAGATGTGTCAGTGATGGACAATTGAAGCAGTAAAGACTCACAAGCACATAATAACTCCTATCATTGCAATTATATTATGAAAGTTGGAGGGGGATTCTGAGTTACAAAACAAATAGTTGATTGGTATACATAAAGACAGAAGATACCTTTTGCTGTAGAAGACCTTTAAAAGATAAAATGCAATGCAAGGAAATGTTAAAAATAAATAAATAAATATATAAAAATCCAGAACTCCAAAAATCTGAAAATACATGTTGATTTTCACACATGCTGCATTTCTCAATCTCTAAACAAAACTGATTTGAGTGTCTCATCACAGGTACAGATTACATTAGATTATATATTAGATTCAACTTTATTGTCATTGCACAGAGTACAGTACTGAGGCAACAAAATGCAGTTTAGCATCGAACCATAAGTGCAAAAAGCAGTAAAGTGCAGAGTAATGTGCATATGTATAGAGATATAGAAATAGCAGGGAGGGGTATGAATACGCTAAGATATACAGTATAAACAGTATTAACAGTGTGAACAAATGAAATTAATACATACAGTTTTAGAATAAATGTAAAATGATGCATAAAAGGAGCTCTTTAAGCGTGATCCAGGATCCATGATTAATAATCTACATTTGAAAGCATGAATACAATTTGAAAAATCAGGAATACATAAACATTCGTAATTAAAAGAAAACAAATTTTAACCTTTTTGTACCATGATCTATGAGTCTTAAATGATCACAGCAAAAATGTTAGTAGAAACATAATTGTTTTGCCATTTATTTGCTCTACCTTAGCTGTATAGGACAAGTTGTGAGTAAAGGCTCTCTGCAGCAGAAACTACAAGAAATGACTTTCAGGTACTGGGCTTTGAAATGAAAATCTCAAGCAAAAATCATTTGAGCAAAGCTCGACATACAGTGGAGATGGAAAGCAGGATTATTTGTTACCAAATTGATTTTAGGTGTTTGTTTGTTTCTTGTCTTTCGACCTCAATGCTAGACCACAATCCCAACCTCTCATTTTGTCCTGTGGTTAGCATGCTGGCTTTTTGGAAAGTCAAATAGTGTGTATCAGTCTGTGGTTGGATTTCCAGAGAGTTCCATTTTACTGCCTGGAGGCACAATTCCAGCTGAACAGTATGAATCTCTTTGTAATTCATCAATTGTTATTTATGTATTTTTTTTTTACTTTTGGAACATTCAGAAAGAGTCCAACTTGTTACTACAGCCAAAATACATTTTATAAATACATTTTATATGTATTTGCTTTTGCACATAGCTTTTTTTGGGTTTCATAATGATTACCTTGAAAGGATTGTAAGATTTCGTGGGAGGAAGTTCTTTGCTTGACTCATGCTAACCCACGCAGAACCTACAAACACTCACATTGCAACACTTATGAGAAACTTATTATGTTAGCAGCCAATAAGTTCAAACGAGTATCCAATCCATCCAGTCTGAACAATACAGCAGTGAATAAGAATTTAACATAGTACTGTAAAAAGTCATAGTGTCATTACTAAAGAAAGATTAATGAAAATCAATGAAAGTAAGTGCTTTGAACACAGAGCAGGAGTTTATATTGCTTGGTATCCATCATTTCATTTTTTTCAGTAGATGCTTATTATGACATATCACTGATATTATATTAATAGCTGTAATATGATTCATGTCTACAAGTCCAATCACAGTGCTCCTCTCTAAATAAACAAAGCATATCTCAGATTAACATGAATAAATAATTGAGCAATGAGAGAAAGGCCAGGCGAGCATCTCACACATGCCCACTCAGACATATGTGGGCCCTTGTGAGGTAAGCAATTAAGAATCTCTGCATAGACACTAGTTTGCTAGTCAAGCCGCATTGACGAAGCCATAGTCATAATTACAAGCAGGGGATTTTTTTTCTGTCTCTCCTCATTTTATGATTTATTGCTTTACCACAGCTGTCAGAATGCTGGCTTCACTGATTGGCTGTTAAATGAGAATGTTATTAAAATGCAACTGCAATGCTACTGAGCAGCCCTAACAGCTGAAGCGAGACTCCCAATGCTAAGATGTAACCAGTGCTGAGCTAGACAGCTGTTTCTGCATGGTAAACAGGCTCTGCTTAATAAGTACAATAGATTGCAGATGAAGATCACTTTGCTGTGGCGTTTTTTTCTTCACACTGACACTGATATGCATCATCTCCAGAAATAATTGCTCAATTTAAATCCACTATTACGGAGCAGGCTATTTCTATATGGTAAACTGTGGCGTTTACCCCTGCACATCCTTTGTTGTGTAGCAACACATGATCATGATAATAATAGTAGTCACAGCTTCACACATAGGACGGTGTCTTGTTAACGTGGGTTAATCCTGAGGTTTCTCCGAAGCTGAGCACAAAATTAGGTTGCTCAGATCAAAGCACACAAAGAATATGGATCCCGAATGGTAATGCTACTAAATCATTGTCAGAGTGACCGAAGCCCATTTTCATTGTGCAGTGCAATACAGTAAAGCAAATAAAACTGATTGGGAATATGCAAAAACCATGTTACACTCACTGCATGTGTGCAATAAATTACTTTACAACTTTTTAGGTAATTGGAATGTGCATCAATATGTATTCCAGTAACGTTACTTAATATTTGTGATATTCATCATCACTTAAGTACTCTAATTTGACAAATATATTTGACCTTGAATGGTTGTCTCCTGATTGCTGTGCTTCTATCATTGTAATTCAGATCTAGCCACAGATAATATTACAGTGCACATGAAACCCTTGATTAATTGCCACTGGCAGGATTGTACCACAGCGAGTATCCTTCTTATCACAGTCAAAGGGGTCTTTACCCTGCTGAGATCCTGACTGTGGTTTTATGTTTTCCATATGTGAAAGTGGCGACCATGTAAGAAGATTCCCATGTACTCTGAGTCACACAAACAAAGAAATACATGTCAGAAGCAAAGAAATAGCAGAGCCTAATTAGCTGTGCAACAGAGCAGCAGTTCAATAAATGTCTTCTGTTGGACTGGACAGTGGTTAGAGCCAGAAACTAAATGGGTCATTGAGAATGAGTGATTATTGGACCTTGAGTCTTTGGCAGATGGAACCCAGTGAACCTTTGTGGAGGCATCTTACAACACTGGGCATTAAAAAGCACTGTGTATCCTTGAGCTTCCAAAGGTTTTATACAAGTTGGGTAGCTTACGAAAGAAAGGAAAATAAAAGGTCTAAATTTCTTACTGGAAGGAATGCACTGTGCTGGCTGACACCATGGATCTGGAAATTTAAAAACCTGAATAGAATAAGATATTTGCATGACTTCCGTAGATATTTTTCATTTTATGTTGACTTTTCAGACATTATTCCTGGAAGACCTCACTCTCATCTGATTCCTTCACGCATCCATCTCTCACATCCTTAGTTCTGTATGTCAGAGCCACAGATACGGAAAACACATTTGGGATCAAAGTCAGCGATTTCCAATGACTGTTGAGTAATCAAGCCTCAGCCTTCTCTGCTTTGTGTGCCACAATATGTGCTAGCCTTCTTCTATGTGGAACCCATGAGCAGATTTTTATGGTAATTGGTTTCATGGTTAATCAACCCTTGCAGAATAGTTTGAAGGATTTTTCTGGTTCATAGACATGGTAAATTTGACATCCAGGCTCCATCTTTCTCCTGACCTTGGAAGCTGGGCTATTCTCTCCTTACTTGTCACCACGTCATCCTACGCTCAGGGTAAGTCAATAGTGGGAAACTAGCACTGGTTTCAAAAGGGTGCCATCTTATCCTTGTTGCAATAGATTGGAAGTGGAGAAAATGGGAGATGTGTATTGAAAATGTTGTCAGGTAATGTAGAAAGCTGCCTTAGCATGGGAGAAAAGGGAGTCTTTGGATTTTCGTAGTAGATTACTATAATCTGATTTTTAAGGTAAACAAAAAATAAACTAATTAAGTTGCCTTAGCATGGGAGTAAAGGGAGTCTCTGGATTTTTGTAGTAGATTACTATAATCTGATGTTTAAGGTAAACAAAAAATAGACTAATTTAATGTTGAGGACAATGCTTGCAACTATTCTGTTATTAAACACACATACAAACAGTATATATGTATGGAAAAACTTTTTCACCTCTTATCTTTCCCTGTCTTACTCTCTTAACTGTCTGTAAATCTTCTTGTTCATGACCACTTAGTAAGGAAGTACTGATGATTTAAACACATCACTAAATGAGTCACTACAGGAAGTAATCACTTTATCCTCATGTAAAAGTGTTAATCAGGGTGGAAAATTGGATGGGATGCTTTGCAGGGGAGGTGGCATGGCAGAGGTAACAGAAAGCTTCCTGCCTCTGACAAGCCACTCCATAATCTCTTGGCAGTGATTGGGCAGCTTGACTGTGGGCATAGTGTAGCTCCAGGCTACTTCTCTCCACTACTGCAGTTTTGCATTCCATAAATAACAAGGGCAGACATAGCGAAAGACAATGTGCGAGTGAGGACAATGTGGCAAGGAAGCTGAGAGCCTGAATAAGAAACAGACAGTTGGTTGTCCTGAAGACAAAAAGAGCCAAATGGTGATTTGTTGTTGAGAACAGAAGCAGATTGGGATGAATAGTAGCATGACATTGGGAGAACAAAAAAGGATAATGCTGCAAAGGAGCGATAAGGCTCCATATGTAAAGGTACAGAGGGAAAAAAAAGACAAGATGCTGTTTATCACCCTGAAAAAAAAAAAGGCTTTAAGCAAATGTACTTGTATCATTCTTGCCCATGTAGATGGTTACTCTGGAAAAGATTATTCAACATACCAAGAAGAAGCAATGTCTTAGCAGTGAACAATATGCCATATTTAATAATGGAAAGCATTAATTAGGAAGGCCAAGAATAGTTGTGATATACAGCAGAAGTGAAATACCATCTAAATTAAGAACACGGTTGTATTCTCAGTATAGCATCCTTTAGTTTTTTTTTTGTTTTTTTTTTAATGCAAAATGTACCATTGGTAAGTGTACATCAGGATCATTACATATCTAAATGGAATACTGCGTCATCAGGGTTGTTTGAATATATTGAAGATGCACATCTGCATGCCCAGTGTGTGCTAATGTTAACAAGTTATTCTTTTGCATTTAAATCATAAATGAGAATGATTGTAAAATAGTTAGATGAAGAAATGTGCATATATAAAAGGAAATCAGAAAAAAAGG
Source organism: Lucifuga dentata (assembly GCA_014773175.1). Lineage (NCBI taxonomy): Eukaryota > Metazoa > Chordata > Actinopteri > Ophidiiformes > Bythitidae > Lucifuga > Lucifuga dentata. The sequence continues at coordinate 30,008 of VXCM01003283.1, forward strand.
TAGAGGCACGTACAAAATAGACTGAACATGCATTTGAAGTGTCTTCTGCCCTGGTGGTACCTTTGTGGCAGATAGTTTCATTTGACATTGAGATGTTTTAGCTTAAAAATAATTGCTTTCTGTTTATATTGTTAACCTTGTCTTAATTTCTGGTGTTCTTACAGAGGAATGTTCACACTTTATCAGCCACTTCAGATACTACTGTGACTGCACGTAAAGAACCAAATTACTGAGTCAGCTCAAGATACTGTATTCATTTTCCAAATAAGTCACTATAAAAAGACCTGTGAGAGGAAATCTATGGGGAACCACAGGGGGAATATAGCTGCAGAATGTTCATGCTGGAATGCACCCTTTTGGATGACATGTTTTATTTATCCAAGTGAACAGCATGGGGAGCATTAAGAGCATGCATTTGTTGCATCTACCAGCCAACATAAGGCACTCAGGTTTGGGTCAGAGAGCAAGCTGGAGTTGAGTATGATAGCTAAAGAATGGCACAATCCATTAGTGCACATGATGTAATTTTGCTGTGTTTGCAAAAACCATGGTACTGGCCTGGCACACATTAATGCAATATTTAGATTTTGGGAAAAGACAAATAATCATTCTATGCCATTACCCTGTTTGTTTGTTTTTTGTTTTTTTTTTTTTTTTTNTTTTTTTTTTTTTTTGTTTGTTTGTTTTTTATAACCACTGTCAGTTACAACTTACAAATAGTACTTGAGGTGTAATTTTCTCTAAATTGATTTGAAGAAACTAGGTTTTGTGGCACATACAGGGGATTGGCTTTTATAACAAATGGTGACATCAAAGCAGATCTCATGCCCTCAGTTCTGGAGTAGATATCAAAATTGAGGATTACAGTTTTATAATTTTCAACGCCTTGGTGCACAATAATTGGAGGAAATGTTAAAATTCTTTGTGTTATTCAGTGACATTTAAAATAGCTCTTGTGGGGCTGGAAATGAATATCCATGCACACACAAGTACTGAAATTGGAAAGCAATGCACACCAGGATTGATTAGGTGCAGATTTATAGACAACAAGGCTCTGTCCTGTTCTCTTGTTAGAAGCGGTGGAAAGGTTTTGGAAAGGTTTATCGAGTATTTAGTTGCAGTCATGGTCTTTCAGTGGGAAAATGCACAAGATTACCCTGAACTGGAAAAACAGCTTATGAAACTCACAACACCAGGCATTCGGATGTGCTGCAACAACATTGACCGGTTTCTGAGCAACCTTCCAGCAGTTGCATTTTACAACAGTAGTTATATTTCCATAACTTAGCAGCTAGAAAAAGCAACATGAAGAAGATATGCATAAAAATAATACAGCATTGTCTGTTTTCTGTATTTTCTTCTACCTCAGCAACAACTGTCGGTGTGCAAGACAGTTACCTATCAGCTGCCCTAGAGCTGCTCGTGGTCAAGAGTAGAAGACATTTATTCTGTAGCATCCTGATGCGAATCCTTCATAAGTTTTGAGGAGGACATAGCTGAAAAAAGCATGTTTGTTCAGCAGCATTTTTCAAAGAAGTAAACAATAAAGAAAGGAGAGATCTGTGCCCTTTCCACAGTAAAAGCTCAGTGCCATGATAATACATACTCTGTTATTCATTAAAATCCCACTCACTCTCTGACCACTTCCTTTGGAAGGAATCTGTGCTGCAGCCCTGAGGCTACTGTTATTCTTAATGTTGATAAATAATAAAGGGTTACATTATCAATAACTGCTCATTAGTTGTTCACATGCAAATAGCTGCAGTTAAACAAAAAAGACTCCTTTGCAGACTGCATTTTGTTTTCCAGAAACATATGCAAGTGTGTTTGGTGGAAAAGGCTCTGTAGCATGTAAGAGTTATTTGGGAAGTTTCATACTCAGTCACCCAGAGGTGAACCAACCATCACTAATTTGTGAACTCGATGACACCATGAGGAGGCTGGGGCAGTGGAAGGACAAGTCAGCCTAAGTAGTAATAGCATGATGCAGTTAGTAGATAGTGCAGTGCTTACACATTGTAACTATAGTTCTCTGAAAGCAGGCCGAGCTTGTGGCACAACTCAACTTCAACTGAAGCGGCACTAAGCACCACTCAACACTGAAGCGCACACACACTTCAGTACACACAACAATGGAATGAACAACAGCTATAGCAATCATTTTAGCATCAGTCCCAAACTGTTTACGGCCCAAAAATACATGCATATTCACTGTCAGGTGTGAGATATTATTTACAATTTCTCAACTCTTGCACAACTCAGTTATGTAAATACCAACAGCATTTCAGCACATGATACTTTTCACAGGTTGGTATGGAAGCAATTTCTGAGAATATTGTTAGCCATAATGTGAATGTTTGTCTTTGAGGATGCTCTCTATAGTGTATACACCTTGCTTAGAACACATATAATTCGGTTGGAAATATTTTGAATATTGTGTCCTATGATGGTTAATATAGTTGAGTATAAAGATAATCTGGATTTAAGCCTGTAACAAATCCTGACAGGTTTTAATGTATCAGTGTGACGGTGGAGAAAAGCCATGTTCAATGCTGTGGATTATTTCTACCAGTCTATTGTGGTGTTTTTAATAATCTCTCGATGTTGCCATAGTCACCAGCAAACCAAACATACTGCCAAATCATTGACCAAATAGGAGAGCCACAGAAATACACATCATACACTTGAGATGCGTATGCCTATATCTCATACGGATTGGTTCGCTAGAAGATGTTAATTCCACCCAAACTACAGATTTATTTGTATACATTCACTGTCCTGTTGGTCAGTTGTACAGATGCAGCTGCTTTATGACACAATGGAATATGTCAGTGACCAAGTGTGTGTGCATCTTGGTTCATCTCCATTTAGAAATGTAAAACACATTATGAGAGTGAGACCTGCATTAATGTTCCCAGAACGTCCCGAGACACATGTTAAAAAGACCAAGTCTCCAACATGGAAAGCACATTTCACATGAATGTATTGAGTGCCTACTATATGATATATGTATCTGCAAGTTACTGTTGAAAACAGGGTACATACCTAGATGATCAAGCTCCTATTATAAAATTAGCCATTTCACAAAAATGTATGCTAGTGAGCCATGATTGACAATAACAGGGTCCTGTCACTCACATATTTAAATGGAATGCAGCCATAATTAATGTTAGCAGATACAGCTGTTTTTACAAGTCAAAATGTATGCAACAAAAAAGGTCTGTTAAGATCCTTCATGAGAACATTTACCAGTGCTATCTTTATTCTTAGAAGTTACATGTTCAATGGGAAGTTAATGGGACTAATGGAAAACAGAAAATGTGTTTCAAAAAAAGTGTACATGTAACTTGGTTACTCAGAAATGATGCTATTAAATTATCTCACCATCCTGAACCTTTGAAAATCGGCAAGTCTCCTCAATAAATGCCTAAATACTAATGAAAAGACAGTTTTGTCCTGAGTTTAACTTTAATGAAGAATGCAAGTTCAAAGCCTTGTCTATTCAAAAGCTACTCCTCTCTTGTAAGCGTAAGTGCTTCCACAATGCCTTAAAATAGCCACAAAACAAATAGGTGATTATTATATAAGGTTAAATCAACATGAATTTTATGTTAGAAAGTGGGATGAGAACATTTGAAAATGTGAAAACAACAGTTATTCTGTTTCAGGTTTATTTAATTTTATAATCTTAAAATACAACGCATTACCTTGTTTTTATTTGACCACGCCTCTCTCTCTCACATATTCAGAAAATGCATTCCAACACTGAAAACAAAGAGACTGGGCCCAGTTCCCATTCCCAAATTGTCCAATGAAAATGCTGTAAAATCATTTTTTAGTTTGTTGTCTTTGTTTTTTTCAGCTTCCCAACATTGATTTATTACGTGTACAACCTCTAGTTGCATCAAAAAAGGAAAGAAATTGCTGCTGAGTTTTATTATGAGTGGAGAATGTTTTGCAGAATTGTGGACCATTTCTTTGCTACTGACTTTACCACAAATAAGTGATCTGCAATAAATGATGTGTGTTCCTGACACAAATGTAAGAATGGTAAAGCAGTAGCCCAGATTTCTCTCTCCCTAGTCACGTAGTACAACTCTTACTGGGGGATACCAGGGTGTCTCAAGGCCAGATGGTATGTATAATCCCTCCAGTGTATTTTGGGTCTCCCCTGTGGTCGCCCCCCCCCCCCCNCCCCCCCCCCCAGTTGGCCATGTTCATAATAGCTCCCTGGGGAGGTGTTCAGGAGGTATCCTGTTTAGAAGCAGAAACCGCCTCAGCTACCTCGTTTCTATGCAAACGAGCAGTGGTTCTCCTCTGAGCTCCCTCATGATGTCCAAGCGCCTCACTTCATCCCTAAGTGTGAGCGCTGACACCCTGCGGTTGAAACTAATTTTGATCCGTCAGTTTCGCAATCTTATTCTTTTGGTTATATTGGAGCTCATGACCATCACCTTCAGGCTCAGCTCTCTCTTTAGCCGGATCAGTCAGGTACAGTGCACACATGGCTGCAGATGCTACACTAATCTGCCTATTAACCTCTTTCTTCAGCCTATCCTACCTTCTGAACAAGACCCAGAGGTACTTGATCTCCTTTACTTGGGACAGCGTCTCAGTCTAAACCTGGAGGGGACAGTCGACCGGCAAATTGAGAATCTCTTTTTACCACAGCAGTATGGTACAGCACATGTGTATAAGCAACTGGTCAGTCATGAAACTAAACATTCAGCCCAATGGTGCTGGAGAGTCATAGTGTAGACAAATTCACTGAGTTTCTTTGTTGTGAGAGTGTGAATGGGTACAGCAGATGTAATTTTTTACAACATGAAACATTACTTTCTGATACATATGTTTTTCATTTGAGATGAAATTCAACTAATTTAATTAAAATGACAGATATTCACAAAAGCAAGTGGGGAAATGTAGTCATTTACAGCGTGTTCCAGCGTGCATATGATGTTTCTGATTAGACTTCATGCTCTGATGGCCATGCAGAGCTGTTGTGTATTAATATTACAGTGGCAATATTGCCAATTCAGTACAGCTTCTCTTCAAACAGTAGCTTGGACATGGGCTCAGCGCTCATCTTCCATACTACATCCTATTCCTATTCATAGAGGAACAGAAAATCGATTTTAAATATAAACATTACAAATTTCTCTATTTCTTGCTTCAGCTAGTACTACATCAGTATGTAAAAAGAATTATGGATCAAACCGCTGAAGCAGAAACCAAACACTACTACTTCCACTGATACTCATAAATTGTGTCAGCAGCATTGTTATTACATTTCTTATTTGTTTCCACACTCTGAAAGGGAAGAAAAAAAATGAATCCTGTAACTTTTTAAAATTTTACTATTATTCCAAGTGTGAGGAAATGATTCAGAATCACTTACACATTTCAAATGCATGGTTCCAAAAGTATAATTAAAGTACAGTTTCAATGATAAAGAAGCCTTGAAAAGATTGTCAAGTAGTCCTTACACAAGGGTAACCATGGTTACTTGGCGTTCTTTTGTTTGTGCAAAGTGTCTAAATACACTATGTGATTGGCCGTACAGATCGCTGTTGCTGGATGTGACCATTTTCCTTTAGCAGTAACTCCAACTCCATCTCTCCAACACAATCTATCGCTGCTGTGGCTTTTAAAAACCCTGACTGAATCTGGTTTTCTCTTTGTGCTCTGAAGCACTTGTGCTATGGCCTACATACTGATTCTTGAGATTTAAAGCCTCCCCAAAGTATGAGGCAAATGTCTCAGCGGGAAATGTGACACTGTTTACAAGACTGCTCCAGATATTTTATCGACCAACTACAATCTCATTTAGGGTTGTCATCCCATTTAAACAAACTGAAGACTGATTTTCTTCTTACAGTGGATGATGGTTTAGGAAGTATGAGGCTGGCCACGATTGCATACCATGTTGATATGAAAATCATTCATTAAAATTCACAGTTAAGTCACAGTTACCAGATATGGCAAAATCAGCTGGCAGGGTTGTAAACATGAGCTGCTAGAGTGAGCATGGCTATCAGGCTAACAGTAACTTTCTACTAAGTAAAAAAAAAAAAGATGCACCTTTTCTTCAAACATTTCACTCCACTCTTTACGATTTTTAAATTGCAAGATGCAATTATAATAATTATACGGAGCCCGGGAGGTGTCAGGGAGAAAAAAAAAAAAGTCGCATATTTGAGGCCAAGGTGAAAATAAAACTGTATTGAATCCAAACGATCCACAGTGTGTGTGTGCGTGTCAACTTGCACACCTGTCAATATTGAAATATGGTCTTATTCTCTCACCGAAAGCTTTGCTAGCATGACTGTATTATGTTTGTTTATTCCTCCTATGAGAAACTGTTTCAATCAACTTTGGTTCCATTTGGCTTCAGGTTCCCCTGGCAAGCATGCCTCACTGTGTGCCGCAGAATGACTGAAACAACTTGATTGAGCCAATTACGATTCTGTATAACTGTTAAAACACAGGGGATTTATGGGAGAAATTACCAAATGGGAGCACGGCGAGAGAGGGGGTGAAAATACAAGAGAAACCCGGGGCAAACAGGAGTGTTGACAGGTATCACCGTTAGCTTGTTCCGTTCTGAGCAGTGCAAGAAGCAACTCTGAAGACTGGAAAATTACGTTCTTCTTCCGGTTCACTGAACTGTCAGTCAAGTAACTTGTGCGAACAAGTTAGTAAGTCGTGCAAAAGACTTAGTTAACTCTTGCGAACGAGTTAGTAAGTCGTGCGAACGACTTAGCTAACTCTGACACCTCCCGGGCTCCGTATAATTAAGACGAAAAAAAAACAAAACAAAACAATCAGAGCCTCTTGAATGAGAGGCCGATTCCATTGTCTTTTTTTAACTGGCTGCACACTGCAGAGTCTGGTTATATCTCAGATCTAACATCAGTTGAATTCATGAGGCGACCTAACATGATGGATTCATGACGGGAAGCTAACACGTCATGTCCATCATAAATGAAATGAATGGAGAGCAAATCCCAGTGGGACCAACACTTTACTGATCTGATCTTAAGAAAATACATCAAGAATATATTACAAAAGTAATGAATAAGCCCTGCAGCTCGATGTGGACACTGTGTAGACTCCATTATACTTCAAAAGACATAAGACGGAATAAGGAAAGAACAGGTGAACACATCTTGGAACATAAAGTGTTGTACAAGAACTGTCTTTTGTTTTTTTCTGATACCAGTGAGGGGCCAGCAGGCAGAGCTAGTTTGGTGACTCAAAACGCCATGTGACATTTGGAGCAATTATGGCCAGAAAGAGGTCTAAACAAAAATTGGCCTTGGGGCCCCTGCACAAAGAACACCAAAAGAGCCTGAATCACTAGGTCTGGAGCCTGACAAGATGTCTTTGTCGCTTACTGTTCTACTTTGCATAAAGTATACTGGGATCTTGACAGTATGAAATGTTTATTTTTGTTCGATCATTTAATACTGTATCTCAGAACAGATTGTCTCAAATCAGAGATGATGGCTTTTCTCAAGCTTTTGTGTACTGATGACAATCTAGATAGATTTGGGTTGTCTCATTTCTCGAAAAGAGCTGTCCATGTTTTATTTAACAGGAAGGAAATAAGAACATGGATTCTATTTTATTTTGCACATCCACACAGACATTTTTATTAAATGGTGCATATTGTTGTCTTAGCTCAGCCTCCTACATGTTCATAATTAAACTGTCAGTAGGTTCTCTTTGAAGCTAGTCTTAATTGCATCTCCATCTCTTCTTTGTCTCGGGAGACTGAGGGCAAAGCAAAACAGGTTTTTAATGTCTGTGCCTGCGATGCTCCAGCATTGTGATGAAAATATATTGTATTGTCTGAGCACCAATTGTTTGGTATGATGGAACATGATGCTAATGCTAATTCAAGACTTGCCTACTTCATTTTAGAGCTGCTGGTGGTTTTTGTCTCCACAGTGAGTTCCAGACACTCCCCCTCACAGAACCAAACAGCTTTCAGGTGCATCAATTATTTAGCACTTGTTGCCTTCAGGGAACTCCTAAAAAATTAGAACAATGAATGAAATCAGGAGAAAATTAGGACAAAGGAGATACATATTTAGAAATCTTTATTTCCATCACAATTTTAATTTGTCTTGATCAGGAGTTAGAAATGCAGAGATTGTGTGAACTGTTATTATTATTATTATTATTATTATTATTATTATTATTATTATTATTACTATTATTATTATTTTTTTTTTTTTTTTTTTTTTTTCATTTTACGAACTCAGTGCTGTATTGCTCGCCCGCTGTCTGAATTAGCACCAAAGCTGCATAAAATAAATTTAGTGGTTAAAGGAGGCTTTATAAAGGATTAAAAAAAACAAAAAAACACAGTTTACAGTGAGTGAATGCCCGTGTGATGTTGCAATGTTTCTGCTATTCTCCCCATCTGCACTGACTCCTTCATTATGAAGAAGCATGAATGTTTTAGAAGTGATAACTAGTTTAATGTGCAGCCAAACAAGAACAGTGTTTTTGCCTGTCATTTAAATTTTATAAGAGAACTAAAGGATGACTCTTTTAATGCACTGCGTGGACTATATTGAAACACCAAATATCCTTTTCAAGTACAGATGCAGGTCATTCTTCCACATTTTGACCATATGAGATTCTGGTTTGTGTTTACAACAAAATATAGTGCAGAGTCGGAAGCTTTTTGCTGAAGTAATTTAACATCATGTGGCCTGTGGAGAGATGTGAATTCATCTAAATCATGACAGAGAGTTTTGTGTGCCAGTGTGGCTGTACTGTGGGTTCAGGATTAAGCTGCTTCTCTGTATCGGCACCTGGTTGTTGCTGTATTTTTTATTTTTATTTATTTATTTTTATTTTAGACTCATACGGAATCTAGTTTGAGACATTGAACTTCCTTATTTGTCCTGCAGAGTAAGATCATTTTCTTGATTGAAATCTGTTTTTGTTTTTTTCTAGTTTTCTTTAACATTTCTATGAGTGAAATGTGTATTTCTGTTTAAAATACATCATTTTAGGTGTCAGCTGTATTTAGGAGTGTTTTTTTGAGTTATGTAAATTTGTAACACTGATATTTGATGTTGTCCATAGAAAATACAGCTCCACCCCAAAAGACACGTCATCATTTAAAGTCTAAATTAAGCACCAAGGTAAAAAAAAAAAAGGCAAGGATTTATGGAGATGTGACAAGTTGATTTACAAATCAAATCAAATGTATCAGATAAATATCTTTATATGTACTACATTTATTTCGTAGGATCACATCTGGCTGCAGTTGGTTGCTAACAGTTTATAATTGCTGTCTATATAGAGCTGATGAAAACATTTTTTTCTTTTAATTTTTATGCTTTCACCTTGGTGAAAGAGAGTTGAAATCTCCAAACTGGCAGCTCACCTGACACGCGCCATGAGTCGGAAACCTAAATATCTGATGATCAGAGAGATACAGGTCAGAGCTTATCAGGTTATTAGGTACAAAGGTGAAAATCTAGAGGAGAGGATAGGAAGAGAGAGCTAGTGTGTGTGTTTATGTGTGTGGCGGGCAGCCATAGCAGAGCTTGAGCTCAGTGGTAATTTAGCCATTCTCAGCAGGTTCTCATTGGGGAGGAGCTAATATGGGCAGCATGTTTCAATGTGTACGTGTCTGTGTGCATGTCTGTATGCATGTGTTTGTAGCTGTGTGTGTGTGTGTGTGTGTGTGTGTGTTTGGCAGGGTTTCATTTTGTAGTGAGAATTCTTCTGACCTTGGCATATACAAGATTTCAACCATCTTGTTCTCCTTGTCCTCTCATCCAAATCCCTTCCCAGAACAATGCAGTTCTTCTGCCTCTGTGGAGAAGAACTAAAATGATCCAGTAGATCCAGAGAAGAAGCCTCAGCATCTTTCCTTTTTCACCTTTGTGATTTGACACAAGGCTGCAATTAAAACAGACAGGATTCTAGTTAGACAGTTGGAGAGTGAAGGCAACAGGCAGAAGTAAGCCTAGATGCAATCATTAAGGTGGCTGTTTGCCAAAATCTCCTGTGGCTGTTTGACTTTTCCTGTCATCTGGATTTCTGCTGGCTCATACCTTTCTGGGTAAACTATGCCAGAAATTAAGTAATTGTGAAACATGTCAGAAAGGCAGGGACCACCCTGGACTGAAGATTTTAAACTAATTAAATATAGGCATACTTAGAGTGAAAAAATGTAATAACAGTAGAATTGCCATGATGGATATTAGAGATGAAAGCAAAGATTAGTGGCAGCAGAGCTATAGAACGAAGGGCTGATGTTTTGGATGCAGACACATTTCTAGTATTTAAAGTGTTTTAATTTGACAGCAATACAAGCCACATCATTTTCCTGCCAGTCTCCCTATGGGGAATACAACTGGCAAAACAATTCAACTGAAATGAAAAATTTATTTATTTATTTATCTGCTTTGAAGGAAGAAGCTCCTGTGCTGTCGATACTTATTTATTAGAAGCTTGTTGTATTTATTATAAGCCTGATTTATCCAGTTTTTGGATATATTTTGTGAGAAATGTGGATTTCATCTCAGTAGACTCCTCTGAAAAGTCTTGTGTCATGAGCAACACTTAATCTGTAAATTATTTTTATTTAGTCTTTTTTTAAGAGGGAAGGATAAGCATTAGCAGATGATAAAACATTTCTTTCTGTTTTTCTTCTGATGCAATGTAGTCAACAGTTCCATTATTTAGCATTTTGTTTTGTCACATTTGTCAAATGAAAATTACAATGAAAAAAAGTCCTCTTTTCCTTTCCTGATTGCTTTTTTCCCCCTTTTTTCCTTTTTTTTTTTTTTTTTTTTTTTTTTGCCAACATCCTAGCAAAGCAGTCTTACACTCTGCATAAATTATTGATTGATCCACGAAGATGCCCAATAGCGGCACTGGTAAACTATTCATTAGCCGCTCAGTCAGAATGTGTGAATTTTTTCATTAAACCTCTGTTCAGACATCTCAGAGATTTTATGAATAAGATCTCCTCTTGTACTGATCATCTTCAGAATGTTCTTCTGGTTATCTTTGATTTAAATAACCTTTCCACAAATATGCCTCATACTGATGACCTGAAGGCCATAAGATTTGTATGAGGAAAATAATGATTAGACAGCTAACCCACGTAATAGATTTACTGTATATTGAAGGTAGCAGCAATTGCATTCAGATAAATCATTTTTGGCTTTGATATTGATTTGTATTTGCACAAATAAGGAGAAAGCACAGGTTCTATTTTTTTTTCCTTCTGATTGTCTATTTGTAAGGTTTTATGAGAAGAATTTTGTACTCACTCTCCTCACATGTACAGTATGTCCCCAAGCTACTGAAATACTAAAGATGTATTCATGAAATATCAATACTATAGACTTGTTTTTGTGAGGCAGTCCAGAAGGAATGAATGATGTTTTGTCTTTGCTGATCAATGTTGACAACAACATCCATTTTACATATGAATGCAATAAAATAAAAGTACATGTCCCACATGGGGGAAATGATAAATAATGGAAACCTTGACTTACTTTGTATTAAAAGGAAATGGACAGAAATCATGTTTTATTAGCTTCTACTGCTCATCCTACTTGTTTTATTCTATTCACACAGGACCAGTGTTGTCTAGAGGGACTTCATGTGATCTTAATGATGTGCAAGTCTGCCATGTGTATAATTTGTAAAGTATGCAGTGCTTTATTTTGGGAAACTCCAAGATCATGTGATGATATCAGTATCTCCATAATTGAGGTTATTTTATTTTCATTGCAAGTTAGATTTTGCAGTGTAGGCTACTAAGATTTAATCAAAATTTCATGTAGATCAAATCAAACTTTCCCACTTTGAAGTGGGTGGATCAGACATATAACAAGCTTCAAATGAATAGAACATAAAATCATCAACAGTGTACAAGAAGTGTTTTCTTTGTTAAATTATCTTTTGTTCTCATGTACACCTGTTTTTTTTTTTTTTTTNCCTGTTTTTTTTTTTTTTTCCTACATAGGTATACATAGAGTCTTAATAAAGCCTTGCAGTTTATGTTCACATGAATGTGCAAAATACTTTTTCATGAAATGCACTGAGAATGTAATTTCACTTAAAGGCTTTATTATTTCTTGATTTCTTTTATGGAAGCTATGATAGTAACACATAACAATTGAGATGTAGTTCATGCTATCAGTTTGTTTGGGACTACAGACATCAATCATATTCTAATATTTTAAAGCTGTATTACTTAATTTACAATTTAAATCACAAATATTCAAATTCTGAACCTTAATTGTTTCATATTCATGTAATAATGTGGTTATAATTAACAGAAGAACAGAGGGAAGTCAAGGATCTACATTTACATTATAGGCAATTAGCTAATGCTCCTATAAAAATAATCTAAAGTGCAATGAATAGATGACATGGGCTTCCTGCATGCCGACATGCCAAATTTTTTTGATGTGTCTCTCATAGAATGCTACAAGTCATTCATACTGCATATCCTGACACAAGCGCTCTGGTTTTTGTTTTCAGACTGAATCTGTGTAGGCACCTATCCTCTTCCTGGCAGAAGGCAGACATGTTCTTTGCTGCAGTTCCAGTATGGTAAGTTAATGTTTTGTGTCTCTTTTAGCATGAATAATTGTGTTCCTCAGGCAAAAACAGCAGGGATTTATACAATGACGGCTTGGTTCAGATTTCAATAAACCATGTGTTGGTTATGAATATTCTACGTACCCTGACAGAGAGTTAAAAATAAACACAGATCAGGTAGTGCCAGAAACCACCCACCAATATGTGATTGAAAGGAAAGTATATTTTCAAAAGGAGAGTCATTTATTTTGGAAACATCACTCTTTTCGCCTTTCTTGTTTATCTGTACAAAGTGTGAAAGGAAGAGTAGTAATTTGGACACTTTGGAAACTGTGACATGTTGTAAAGAGTTTTCTGGCATCTTCACACCATGTCAGTTTCCCACTTGAATATGGTTGTTATGTACAAATGCACCCGGTGGTGAAGTGATAGTGGGTGAATCAGTGGGTGGCTTTTTAAAATAGGCCTTCAAACTGTTCTTTTCATGTACATCTTTTCAGAATGTGCTGACAGACAGAGCAGATTCATAAATAGCACTGCTTTTGACATCTTCATATCAAGTTTGCCTTTTAAGAAGATGTGATGAAGAAGTGCAGAGTTTTGAAATTCAGGCTTTGATGGACTACATCCCATTTTCTCCATTGATGGTTTTATGCACTTAGGCATTGCTTAGACTATTAACAATATACAATAAGAAAATCCAGTCACTGTTATATTACTATTTATACATATTCCTTTATTTTGCCAACATTAAATAATCTGTTATTTAAATACAGATTATACATGTTTCAATGTTCTTTTAGCAGTCTATTTTGTGACCTTTGCAATACTCTGATGTGCACATATTGATCCATATCTATTCTCCCCAACAGCCCCACTGTGCACACTGAGTGAAAACAGGCTGTTTTAGATACTGTCTCATTAAGGGCCCCTCCCAAAATGTCCTCTCTGTTCTGATTGGCCAGTTGCATGAGGCCTGAACTTGCAATAACCTCAAACTTTGAAGTACAGATAGATGATAGTGAAACACTACTTCGTTACTTCATGGGCATGTCAAGCCAAAAGTGTTATATGTTGACGTGAACATGCTATGGAAGTTAAGGGCCAATCAAAAATAGAGCTTTTAGGGCAGTTCAAGACCTATAGATTTGTCTTACTGGATGAAATTATGGAGGTGACCATATTCAACACATACTCTCTACTATATTACATGATATAAAACAAAGGAAAAATAACAATAAACATCACATGCCCACTTTAAGTGTCATACACATTTATTAAACAGCAGGGATCCCTTAATTTCAGTGACACAGTTTTTACATAAGAAATATCAAAAATATCATTGCTCATTATGAAACAACTGACAGCTCGTTAGAATTTTTGGGGAACTGGCTCAAAATGGAGGCACTTGCAGCTTGAGGCCAAACATGTTATACAAGGTTTGGTCAGAGGAAATGCAGCCCACAGGCACAAATCCAGAATGATGAAAGCTGTTCTCTGGTACCAGTTCCTGTCATTGTGCTGAACATGATAAGAGCAGCACACAAGTCCATGCCAGCTACTGTTCCCATTCAGCAGTACCAAATTACACTGGCGAGGTTAGGGGGATGACACTGCACATTGGAATGGAAAGCATCGGTGCATGATGTTGCCAATTATTGCAGAAACTCTTGTTAATAATCCCGCTTTTTTTCCTTTCTTTTTTTTTTTTTTTTTTNAACGTCAAGGGTAATACCAACATTTTTTCTTCTTTTTTTTGTTTTTTTTTTTGTTTTAAATTCATGTTGGGAATAGGTGGTTTTCTTTAAATTGGAGATACAACTAATCAAAGACAGGATGGAAATACTATTTGGGTTTTATGAGGATCTATCCAGTAAAAACCTGACAGCTCTAGGGAGAGTGGCAAAATCGGCAAAGGCTTTGCTATTACAACCCTGTTGTTACTGGTGTTGTGATGACAGTAAAAATGATCTATGTAGCTTTTCAGACAGCTTGTGAGTCTTCTAAGACATACAAAACACTGAATGTGGAATACAGAATGGTAGCACAAACTATTAAAAAAATGAAATATTATTTACATGTGTTGTTGATTTCACTTATTTATTGATACCTACAATGCACTTTCTGATACATGATCATAGAGGTAAGAGGAGTTGAGGGCTGTAGCTCAAAAAGAAATTTAATCAATATGACACTGGGAATATTTGCATATCTAAATATATTTATTGTATTACTGACTGACTCAATGCACAATACTACAGCAAATAAATGAATAATTTATCTGCTATTACACAAAGTTTAATAATGTAGCAGCTCAATAATGTGATTAAAAATGGGTCTTTGGCTTTACTTTTGGACCTTATGGTTATTGATTAAAGGAGAGCTTCCAAAGTTTCTGTTCAGGTCGTCACTTGAAGGTGTGAATTAGGTTTGTTGCGGTCCATTATGTTGCTTTTGTGTGCTAAGTAATCAACAAAAGTATTGATTTTAACAATTTTAGTATTTTAGTATTTGTGGTTAAATTAATTTTGAATAATTATCTAATATAAGAAATATCTTAGAAAATACACTGCTGCAATTATGAGAATCATTCCCATGAGACTGAATCTGAACTTCAAATACAGCCATGCGTAAAGAAGAATGAGAGTCCTGAAGTTTAGTGAAAGCATTTCTTCTGTTTTATTTCGTACTTCTTTCTAAATATTTTAATGGTATGAATTGCATGGTATGTAATGATGCAATTTTGGAAATGTGTGGAAAAATCTGTAACACAGTGAATTGTTTGAGCTTCACGTTTGATAGAAAATCCATCACCAAATCTAACCATTAACAATGCTGAAAAATCAGAGATCAGTTAACCCTGTTAAAAATATGTTTCCTTAAATATGACTATGAACTATGACTATTTATGAACTGTAAAGCCCCTGCAAAAAGCAAACAGAAAAAAACTGTGCACCATATTTCTTTAGATTTTGCAGTATTAAAAATGAATATTTTAAATATAAACCTTGAATTTTTATGAGCTTGACTTCAAAGCCGAGAGCCTGAAGCTGTGAAGTTAAGAGGATTTAATCCTGTTTTATGGTTTCACCATCTTAAAAATCTGCATTGTATTGTTTGGATAACAAATAGAACACACAAAGGTCAAACATTGGGCTGGTGGACCAATTATAAATTACAATCAGAAGTTCAGAAGCACATAACTGAAGCAATACATTCAGGCAGAATGTTATTTTATATGGAGAAAAGTATTTATTTTCTACACACACCCACACACACACACATAGATAGATACAGTATATATATATATGAAAGTGTATATGTACACTTTCATATATACAATGTGGTTTTTTCCTGCTTTCTGTCACTGATTAATGCAGCTCAGTTCAGTTGAGTTTTTTTTTTTTTTTTTTTTTTGGAGCACAAAAATTGGTCAGTACTGATTCAGCCACTGGAGTAGATGGCTAATGTTAGTACTGATCTGAGAACCTATTCATACTAATTAAAACTAATTATAAAACCATCACTTGAATAATTGCTTCATTTCAACATAATACGCAGCAAAAATTATTTTTTTTCTTTCCTCGTACATTTTAGCTGCCAGTGTCAGCCATCCATAATTTCGGGGGGGGGGGGGGNTTTTTTTTTTTTTTTTTTTTTTTTTTTTGCAGAAATAGTGTACATATTTAAGGAAGATTCACCAATGCCAGATAGTTTATTGTGGCACAACTAGCACTTTGCTCCAATTTGATTTATGAATCTGCAAACTGCCAACATTTTTCCTTTGCTGAAAAAGTTTAGTTATTTATTGCTGAAAGTTATCCCCTCCCTCCCACCACTTATCCATCAATGCATTCTTTTGGACTCTTTCATTTGACTCTGATCCTGGACTCACATCAAGTCTTCACTGGATCATCCATTGTTAGATCTTTATTTATTTGTACTCTGCCTGCCTCCACCTGCACCTATATTGTACATCTGACCATTTGAGAGGAAATCTCTCCTTTAACTGCATCTCACAAGGTTTCCATATTATTCATTTCACATTAAGTATTTTTATGGAGTTTTTCCTTGTCTTCTTAGAAACCTTGGGTGGGTTGGGAACTGTTGTTGTGTGGGCCTGTAGACCTCTTTAAGACATTGATATTAGGCTGTACAGGGCACATTTGACTAGATATGACTTGAAGTCTAGCTCAGTAGCCTCCTCAACTCTTTGAACTCTTGGTGTGTCCAGAGGGTTAACACCTTGAATAACTCCTAAACATTATTGTGGTCATGCAGTGACACTTCCTTTTGCCATGTCTGACATAGTGTGACATAAAGAGTTTGGCCTTTCCAATCTGAGAAATACTTTCTTTACATTTCATCCAGTACTTGTGTTCCCTTCATAGGGACAGATGGCTTTGTTCCTTCAATGAGCGCTGAGACTTGAAGTTTTTTTTTTTTTTTTTTNTTTTTTTTTTTTTTTTCTCTCTCTCTTTATAGCTAGGTTGAATCTGTACTGGAAAAGAGGAAGAAACAACATTTTCAACAGTTCATTCTGCAACTGTAATCCTGTAAAATAAACCCTGTTTTTTTTTTTTTTTTTTTTTTTGTACTATATCTGGTAAGCATCCAAGAAAAGACTTCACAGAAACCTTACTTAAAAATTGTCAAATGATCATTTTAAGATTAGGTGTTGATATGCTTACCATAATCCACATTCTTGAACAAGCACACATTGTTGAAAAGAACATTATGATATGTTACCTTGAACAGGTTTTAATCTCTAGAATGTTACCTCGAAGCTCAGCGCTGATCTGAAATCCTTTTGCTGCCTGTTGCATAGCTGCTTATGCAAACCTGCATCTTTCTCCGGCGTTCACTCTCTCTCTTTCAACACATGGCATCAAAACTGTTCAACCTCAGTCCCACCAGGAGACCAACAGCAGCTGTCAAGCTAAAGGTTCCACATCAGACATTGTGGATAAATGACAGTAAGCTGCGTCATGCCGTGCTGTGAGGAGGCGGCAAGGTGGCAGAGCACAAAAAGCTGTGTTAGATGGCACACAGTTCAACAGCAAGCCTCAATAGAGTTAAACTTTACAGATAGCTTTTAGCAACAAATAGAGAGACTCTTGACATTAGATTCACAGCAAGAGAGGGAGAGAGGACAGAAGCTAAAAACCTTATCTTTAAAGAACTATATAGCTGGTTTTGTGTATTTGAGTCCAATAAATACTACCTACATACACATTACATTACAATTTTCCAGTATATATATCTATATATATAGATATATATATCAAATATTTATATAAAACATATTTTAGTATTGTGATACAGCCACCTCAAAAATTCAGTGTTTTGCCTGCTAACACGCATGCCCTAATGTAAAAAGCATGGTTTTAATTTTTCTGGTAAAAGCAGTTTTCTCTTGGGATTATATTCCCTGGCGGAGACATAAATTTTCTTCCTTGCAACTCCATGTTGGAGCAATTAAATTAAATAACCAACAAAAAACAACAGTGTGTGGTCTTCTGTGATGGTTTACCTATCTCAAGTTTCAAGTCTCTATAAGTTGTGACCCAAAATGGCTGCCAGGAAACTAGGAAAAACAATTTGAAATTTGAACCGCTCCAGTAGTATTTCTTTTTTTTTTTTTTTTTGNTTTTTTTTTTTTTTTTTGGAAACAAATGGTTGGCAGCACTGTAACATGTATGTGGGTAGTGTTCATTGAGCTCAAACATGCAAAACAATTGGTATGGCCCAAGGAGTGATTTAGGCGTTTCACCTATCAAAGTGAAAGAGAAAATACACTTTTTATTTTAATATTGATACATTTTTTGCAGTGGTTTGGTGCTTTATCTGCCATTCAATAACAGTGGGGCTTAAACTTGAAAATGTAGCTTGTTGAGAGCAAGTTGGAGCAACCAACACTTGTTCTCAGCAGTAACTTGCAAGTGAATGTGCAGTAGAAGTGATTATCGACCTTATCGATCTTATACCTCCACAAAATTTACTGCTCACACTCTGTGCAGATGCTTCTCGGATATTAGAGCTGCACATCCTTGTTTGACTGCTGCTGCTGCAGTGCGTCTTTAAGCCACTACCAAAGTTTTGCAGAAATCTTCTTCCTGTTGGGTTAGATGTAACCGTGCAGATAGCAAGTCATGCATAAATTTGAGGTCGAGTGATAACAGGATGGAGGCACATTGCGAAAACACTAGGATGTTGTGACAGTACAATCAGTCACTGCAGAGAGTTGCAACAGACAGAGATGCCTTCTCTGTTGGACATTCTAAAATCACCCACTGAGACATATTTCCACTGTATGTCTATTGATACTGTATCACTCAACTGATACGAAATATCTTTATTCATCAGATTGAGGCAGAGTAGCTCAACCTTTACATCCTGGTATTTTCATACTGAATCATTTTTAGTTATAATGGGAAATTGATAGATTGTGGGCCATTTGTCACGAGTAATCTGCAAGACTTTTATCACTGACACATTCAGCTATCTCCAAGTCCTTCCTCTCGTCATCTCAGACTAGCTGATTTGTATTCTCAGGATGTGTTGGTTTTGTTGCCAAGGCAATAACAGAGGGTTTGCCAGGAAGGACAGCATGCTTGACATTTGATTGACAGTGCAATGTTCCAGGAGAAAAGCTGGGAAATTATCTGAATATTCAACATGATAAAAATTCATTCTTCTCCTCGTGTTCTCTAGAATGTCTTCAGCTGTGGATAAATGAAGGGGAAAAAATGTTGAAACATGATGTTGGAAGTTAATTGGAACATATTTGGCGAGTCAATCAACAATGCTGATGGACTGTTAAGGGTGAGTTTGATTTTTGAGTAAATAATGGGCTGTGTTGTACTGGTTTTGATTAAGCCACATTTTAACATACAGTGAGTGCTGAATTGAAATAATGTCTGCACATTATTGATAAATGTGGAAATATTTGGTAGAATATTTAATAGGCAAAAATGCTGACACCCATTTCACAGTTTTACAGAAAGTGAAAGAAAATTCCTGTATTCCAATCCTGACCTGTCTCAAAATCTAAGATGTAAGCTGCCTTGCTTATTCTGTGTCTCTGCATTTTGTCAGGATCCTTTGCGGTTTTGCAGTTTTATGATCCAACTTGACAGAAAGCAGTTCACTCGATTAACTCTACATCTTTGAGCAGCAACGCCTTAAATAAAACGTAAGGACATCTCCGCCTGCTCAGTCTACCTCCTCAGTCTGTGAAGTCATTGCTCTGTGTCTCATTTCCCATTGTATTGATGTCTTTAAGTGAGCTTCTCAAGTGCCTGGAGGGAGAGGATGCTTTATAGATTGCTGTCAGGCTGTTGGGACACACCTGACTAGTGTGGCTTGACTGTAAGCTCATGGTCCTTGCTGGAGAGAAAGACAATTACTTTTTTNTTTTTTTTTTTTTTTTTTTTGGAGGAGAGCATAATGTAGATGCTGCTGTTAGACGACTTCTGTTATTCTTTCAGTTGAACAAGCAAGTTTTGACTCACAATGTTATACTTCATCACACTAAATGGGAATTTTTGCAAAAGGGAAAAACCTTGTTGAAGTGACTACTATCCTACACAGATCATTCTCACTTTCAATCATGAGTCTCAGAAATAAAAGACAAAGAAATGCAAAGACACAGAAATGAAAGCTTTTCTGAGATAAGTTAGAAAAGGAGAGGCGGGCGACACAGGGTTCCGAATCCCAGCTTTGGTACGGTTAATACCTAATGGTGCTGTGAGACATGTTTGCTTTAAACATTAAACTTTTGTCAGAGATTTCTTTCAGCCATGTCATTCTTTATGTAGGACTGCAAACAAATACTTTGGTCTTTGTTTTCTTGACTGACAGTGAAAGCTCTTTTGAAATTGAAGACACTAGTCTTAGTTGTGTGTTTTTTTTTTTTTTTATGACTCATGCACATGTCATCACTCTATCATAAAATGACACAGTTACATGACTGTGTGCATCAAGTACGTTTATTCCTAACTGAACACAAGTAATATTCAACATTTTCATTATCGTTTTTCTTTCACTGACAGTAAATAATTTCCATAACCACAATTTTATTTATTTCTTGATAGTGGAATATGTTTACCTCAAAAGCCTCTGACATGAAAAGTATGATTCATTGTATGTGACCCCCCCCCAAAAAAAATAAAATTAATTAAAATAAAAATAAATAAATAAAATAAAATAAACAAGTGAAAGAAAGAAAGAAAGAAAAATAAAAATTGGTTGATGCTGACAGAGATGCTACAGCTGTGCAGCTGTATCTGTGCACCTTTCAAAATGACTTAAGTAACTATTTTCAGTCTTTTTACCATTAATCAGTATTTTATCTCAGTCATTAATTATGTAACCTTATAATACAATATGATATAATATAGTGTAATATAATATAATATAATATAATATAATATAATATAATATAATATAATAACATAAACACATAATAATATTTCATACAATATTACCATATTGTGTCATACTGCAAATCAGTCCACACAGGAAAAGCTAAAAGTTATACAGGGCTCTTTTAAAGAAGGTATTGAGATTACAGTTGTGTTTCGAAAACACACACACACACACACACACACAGAGGACCCTGCTTGTTGCTATGCATCATGACCACGCAGGGAAGTGAGCTGGGCTGAGAGACAGAATATGTAGAAGGTGTGAAGAACCACTGAAAACCCACAGACAAATGTTTCCAAATGTTTTGGGGCTGCCTCCTAAAATCTGCAGTGGACTCCTCATGTCCCTTTGAAATTAATAAATGAATTGAAACCTCCAGAAAAGCTTCTATTGGATATGATTTAAAATCACCCTTCTAATTTTATTTGAAATTAGATAAAAATAAGTGTTCCTTTTGCCATTGTGGGACAACGTCTGGATTATGACTGTTTTTCTATCAGTGGCAAATGTCTCTTATTGCAGCTATATATATATATATATATATTCAAGGAAGGTGAACAGAGATTTGAATTTGGCACAATGTTTAGGAGTGAGTTTTTTTGACCAGATTCCATTATAAGTCAGATTTTTTTTTTTTTTTTTTTNATTTTTTTTTTTTTTTTTTCCAACCTCATGAGTTATTCTCTTGTTGGATGTGAAACTTCATTTATTTTCTATTAAATGGCAAGATTGATTGCATTTTCCCTTTTTAATGAATTACCTGTATTTAATCAGTAACTCCTCACAGGCACAGGTGTTTAGTTAATTTAAAAAAGAGTGGAGCAAATATGCTCCCGCATGGTCAGTAACTCCAGCTGACTACGTGGGTCTTTTCATACACAGGCAAAGATAATCTGATATAGTGGCATGATGTCAAGATATTGTAATGGTTTTACCTAGCTGGATAAATATTGAAGATGATTAAAAGAGAGATGAAGTGCTCAGACAGAGAAGCTGGGAGAGTGTTGTGGAAAGTGTAGGCAGCTGGACTGCAGTAATTAGTCAGCAAAGCTCTCCATGGATAAGGAGCAGCTGACCACTGGCTTCACTTGGCTAGAAGAATGGTGGAGGCTCTTCTCTCTCTCAAATATGACTGTGATGAACATCAGCAATTCCTTGGAGAAACTGCATCCTTATCTTTAAGCCTGAGATCAGCATGTGGGACTGAACCAACACAGCACACTTTCCTTTTTTTATATTGTTTATTCAGAAAACTTAAAATGCACAAATTGCCAAGAAACTCCTCTGGGATGCTGGCTGTCTGAAACTGGCAAATTAAAATGAAAGGTTAAATTGGGCAAAAAACAGAGACAGTGGAGGGTGAATGACATGACATTTCTTTTTGTTTGGCACTGTAAGATAGTTCCCCCCCCCAAAAAAAAAAAAAAAAAAAATTGCCTTTAAGGCCAGCATCTCAGAGTTGCCTTTGCATTGTTGTTGTAGATGACACTGGTATTTGATGTGTGCTATCTAAGAAAGTAGCCAACTTGTGGTGCAGCAGATGTGATTGAATGTACAGAGCACCTGTTTCCAACTACATCTGCATCCCAAAGGGCACAGACCTGCCCAGATGATGGGAATGACTGCCACGAGGATAATGGCCATGACCTTTCCCCATACTCGTTAGAATTAGACAAGAACCAGACCAGACCACTTAAACCTCTTCGCGATTACCCAAGGAGTTCTGAATATCAGTCAGGGAGTCCTGAGTTGAATCTCAGGTTCATGTTTGAAGTGATGCAACTGATTTTCATTCATTTATTTATTTATTTATTTATTTATTTATTTATTGTGGTGCATCTTTGTGCATAAAAAGATATTATTTTTATGTTTATTTGGACAGCAGCGCTCTCCATAAGTGCCACCAGTTGTTTAGCTATCTACGACAAATCAGCAATCTGCTACAACTTTGAACATTTTCTTTTCATCTGTCTCAAAGTTTGTTAGAGCACCACTTGAGAAAACTAGAAGTGCTGTCAGATTGTCACGTAATCACTCACAATGAAGAGATGCACAGAATTGTCACGTTCACATGCACAGTGTGATTGTTTTTACTAGGTGGGTGTATAAGCACCCACAGACTGGATCTGAGAGAAGCAAAGCATGCTGCAAAGGCAAGCTGGAGAAAGGCTTTTTTTTGAAATAACAGATTAATGACAAAAACAGAGAAGTAACAGATGTGTTATGAGCTGCATGTGACAGGAGGTCGTGGATATTATAGTTTTTGCCATAAATACATCCAAAAGTCCATCAAGTCTGAGTAATCATTAAATCATCAGACTGAGCTCCAAAACTTTTGGTATAAACAGCTCTGTCTTATTTAAAAGTCAGAATTATTTGCAGAGACAGTAAATCTGATGTAAACAGAGGCAAACCATCTGCTCCTGGGATACACTGGAGTAATAAGCAGAGCAAGAAATCTGTTGTCCCACAAAGTCCAAATTATAGGCTGCAGTGACAGTCCAAAAATGTCAAGACAAAGATGCTGACTAAAAGTAGTTTAGACAATATCTCCACTTTAATTGGTAACCATGGATAAAACAATATATCTACAAGTTCTAGTTTGGGTGAAGAAAACACGAAATTAGCTCAAACCTTGTACACTCACTAGGGCTATTTTAAGAAATGTTCACTTAAGAACGCAACTGATCATTCATCAGATGTAACATTTGTGATGTTTTCTAAAAAAACAAATTGTCTGGTCTTTACATATTTGTTATGTTTGGTTGAGCTAATGGGCTAACAGGTTGACACCTTAAGAATTTGTTGGTGTTTACCTCCTCAGAAATGGGAAAAATGGGGAGGGGGGGTGGAGGCAGATATAATATGCACATTAATGAGCATNCTCAGAAATGGGAAAAATGGGGAGGGGGGGTGGAGGCAGATATAATATGCACATTAATGAGCATGCCACTTGGACAGAAATTAATTAAAGTGACATATTCAGGGCCTCATTTGGAGATCGTGTCGGCAGCAACAGCCTTCTGGCTACTGGAGGGCCCATTTTAGTTTAATTACCATCCATGTCCCTGTAAAAGTTCACCTATTTAAAAGCTAATGTTTGTCAGAGAATGGAAGCCGAAAAAACTTTGAATATATTTTTGGAACATGGAACATTTTGCTTTGAAGTATGAGTTAATCTGAGAATCTGACAACCAGCTGGGGTGTTGGAGGCTCCGTTATGGTCTACCAGAGGTCATCCCTGCTGATTACACACATTTTTTTTGGCATTCAGTGAGCAAAGTAAAGCAAAATGCAAAATCTGAAACAGGAATGAAATAACATTATTGGGAGGAATCTCAAGAAGCAAGCAATGGATGGAATTAAAGTCGTTTGCTTTGCTATAGAGTATACTGTATCAATGTACTGATTGTGACATGCCTTGTAAGTCCGATCGTATCCTATTTTACAGAGTTTTGTATTACTGTGCATCTCACATTTTCATATAAAATCAACAATCTGATGCATCTAGATAGAATTTGTATGCTTTTTGTTCCATTTAGCCCAGACTAGATCTGAAATGATGGGATACAAACCAACCATCATTATAATTCTATGTATGACTGCTACTAAGACAGAATCATGGAGTTACTCCTACTGCATGTATCATCATCAAACTTTATTTAATCAGGAAATCTCATTGAGATGAAGATCTCATTTACAAGAGTCCTGAGTACAATTTATAAAATCACAACGAGACAAGTCAATCAATTGTAAGTCGTGACCTAATTCATGCACAAAATGCCGTCAGGAGCACAGTATAAGTTATAAAGCACATTATAATTTATAAACCCATTTCAAACTTTGCTTGTGCACCAGCAGTTAGTTCTACAAATAATATGCAAGTGCTAGATTTTGTAGTCCCAAACAAGAAGTGAAGTGGCCAGAAAATAACTTACCGTATATGGTTAACACTAGCCTACCAAAATTTTGTGTTTTCTTCTCCAACATGATTTACAGCCCTTAATGCCTGAAATGTGACTTTTGAAGTAAGCTGTTCTTTTTAAAATCACTTTGAACAACTTGTAGGCAAACATCAAACTGTTTGTTTTAAAAACTTAAACTGTATGGAACGTTTCTTAGAGTGACAAGAGAAAAACTACACAGCTTTGTTAGCTACAGAGCATATTTTCTGCATAAATTGAAGTCTACAACAAAAATAAATTAGAAATCTGCCAAGGGAACTCATGGTAGGGTGAACTTTCTGGTTGGCCAACAGAGATGTTGTTTTGTCAGTGCTGTAATTGTTGAATATTACTTCCTTAAGTAACATCCTTTTGAGACATTAACCTGTTTTACTCTTTTCAGGATTTTTCTTAAGGACAGTTAACTGATTAACATGTTTGGAGCACACTGTGAAGTGCACATAAAAAGTACAGCACACACACAGCTGCTAGAGAGAGATTACACAATTTAGTTTGAGGAGGGACATGTGACGTGTGTGTTTGCGATCAACAGACAGTCAGAAATAGAGACAAGCATAGTTTATTGAGAGTTAACTGGCAAAAAGAAGAGCAGCGCAATGTATGAATTGAATGAAAAGGCAATTACAGCATGTGAATAACAATATATATGCCATACCCGAGTTACAATAGACTAAAAACAATCAACTATTTGTTTCAAATTAGCTGTTATTCAGGTATTATGCCTGGTGTAGTTAAGTGACTGACCACACCTCTATTATTTGGTAGTAGTAATGAACATGGCTCATCCTAACATAGTAATTAAAAATATAGCATAATTATGGCACCATGCACACAGTGTTGTCACTTAACAACACTTAACAACCTTGAGAGATAAGTTATTATTATGTCATGGATTTATTTTGGAATAAATATACGTATTACCTATGCTCACCTCCTTAAAGAAAGGACAATGTATGTTACCAAGTACAGCGATATAGGTCTTTATTTTTTTTTCTTTACTTTTTAAAAAAAAATTATTTATGGATTTTGGATAACAGTTGAGTTCTAAAATAAATGGAACAAAACTGCATTTAGGCTGTCCTAACACTGCTGCTTTCTTTTATATCAACTGACCCATACTCCTGTAGCATATAAATATGCTCAGTAATTAAGGTAATTAAAGTTGCAATGTTAAGATCATAATTTCAAGAAAGAAATATTAATTTTATTTAAATTGGGGCACCATCCACATTATGTGGAAAAAGAGTGATTGAAACTTAACATTCTTGATTCTTTAATCAATATTCAGCCTCAAGTCTTGAATTAATACTGTCTCAAATCTTAAAGGAAGAATTCAGTCTCATTCAGTGATGCCTTCTCTGAACTGAAACAAGCAAACAAAGTGATATTTCACAGGTTAACATTTATTTACACATGAAAAATGGAATAATACATGAACGAGGTAGGTATTATTTAAAATATGATAACCAGGCACTTGACAACGGAAAATTGGTGGATTTTCAAAATAAAATCCTAACTTATTCTAACATTAACTGACTACTAACTGTTACTTTTATCAAGATGTTAGTAAGAAAGTTATGGAAATGGAAAAATAGTTAGCCTGCATCACTTTAACATCAGCAAAGTCAAGATTTCTTACGTTGGATGTGATCACTCCAATGATGCCTGAAAATGTCGGATTGCCCAGTCCTGACTCAGATGCTCAACAGCTGAATCATGTCTTGTTCTGGTTGTGGATGTTCGGATCCACAGCCGTTGTCCACGGAGCCAAACAACGAGCCTTCCTTCGGAACCAGATCGGTGCATGCCTTGCTGAATAGCTGGAGCTGGGAGCTATACATTTGGGTCGAACTGAGTTGCAGTGCTGGGGTTTACTTCCAGCGAGTCACTGGAGCCGATGGCATGTGATGAAGCAGCACTAACTTTAAGAATTAACTGTAGTTGAACTGAATAACTTTAGATGAAATCACGTGGCAGTTGTGAGAACATCTGTCGCTTAGTTATTCAGGCTAAACTTCTTGGAGCAGCTAAACAAAATAACTTGAGATTACTTTAAGGATAAAAAAACCCGCTAGCCGGAGGTAGCGCGGTTGGAAGAAAAGGGCTAAGAGAGAAGATGCCGTGTGTAAAGAGAGTAAAGAGGAGAAGCGCAAGAGAAAGAGGAGAAGCAAGAGAACAAAGAGAGCGAACAATGGGTGCCGTGGGGTCTTAAACAGGAAAGCCCTTCGCGTGTTGTGAAGAACACGCCCAGATTTCTTTGTTCTGTGGAGCTTTTCTAATGATGTCATGAACAGAGGCAGCAGCTTGATTATAGCCTAATCTCTGTGATATCAAAAAAACATGACTTATACTAATTACACTCATTTTCCGTCGTCAAAGCATGATGCATAGAATTTTCACATAGTAAACTCACAGTATGACATGTTGACACAAGTAAAACCATGTTACACAAATAAATCATCTACTTTGTTGTCTAATAGGAATTTATCACAAAATCTAAACATCTAAAACAATATTATGAAATCTGATGATCTTTACTTAACTAAATCTATTTCTACATTAATGTAAGTATTCTAAACATTACAAAGATAAAACAAAAGCTTAGACTGTTGTATATTGTTAAAACAGACTTTGTGTGAACTTTAAAGGACCATATGCAGCCTCAAGGGGGCACAAGCCAGTGTCCTCCTTGTGCCGGTCCCAAGCCCAAATAAATGCAG
>VXCM01003284.1:0-80138 GCA_014773175.1 Lucifuga dentata
ATGGAGGCAGATGATTCGCTGTGGTGACCCCTGAAGGGAAAGCCGAAAGGAAAAGAAGAAGAATATATATATATATATATATCTTAAATGTTTTTCTCAAGCAGCCTGGTGGCGTCTAATCATACTTTTGGAGTCTTTCTGCAAAACCCATATAACGTCTGCAAATCTCCAGCTGCGATTCTTGGAGATTCTTCGGCCACTGGAACCATCATTCTCACTGTGCATGGGGTCAATATTTGTTTCATGATAAGAATTTATATTTCCTTTCAATTATTTTACTTTAATTAAATGTTACGTTTTGTTAATATTTTGAATGAAAGATCAAGAGGAAAAACACAAAATCTTTTTTTTTTTTTTTTTTTTTTTTTTTTTTTCCCACAGTCCATTTTACTTTTATTTACAAAAGTTGTCAGTATTTGTGGGGGGCACTGTATATTCCATCAGTAACTTTCAATTTACAGTATTTGTTTCTGTGGGAAATAAAATGTAAAAACTTTACCAGATTTTTATATGCAAATAAGGAAAATTTATTGAGTCTACAATCAACAAATTTGTCAGGCTGTATTAAATGTTTTTTACTGAATCAAATTGTATAACATTCTGTCTATTTAATATTCACATATGCAAGTTTTTTTTAGTATTATAGTTTAGTATATAGTCTTTTTAGTTTAATGTAATCCAATACAAGATGGGCACAAACTCCTAGTCATCTCTCTGGGACACTGTCAACAAAACAGAACATTGTAGGAGGATTTATTGCAGAGGTGTTGTATTGCTTTGGGTTATACAGGTGTTGTATTGGGCTGGAGCAGCCTGATAAAAGCTGGACATGGTGTTCGGTCATGCCGGTGGAGTTGGTAGGTGCTGTGTTCATCGGTGAGGATGTCCACACCGGATTAGCACCAGTGAGACACCAGATGGTGTTGAGGTTGGACATCGGAACCTGTGTATACTGGCTGACTGTCTAGGCCACTCCAACAGTGTGTGCCACCCAAACGTCTAAAAAACAACCAAAAAAAAAAAGCATCACAGTGAAGCTACATGACCTGAGTCTATATGGAAGCCTTTCTCCCATGCTTTAATAATTTACTTGAATTGTCTCCACTAATACTCCATTTTTATTAGTTTTATTATTTAAAAAAAAAAAAAAAANTAAAAAAAAAAAAAAAATCACAGGGTTTCTTGGAGGAGCTTGTCTAATTTCAAGTGCCCTCTAGCTGTGGGTATCAGCTTCAGTTTCCTGCCACACCTCTGCTGTGGCAGTATGGTTTAAAATTTAAATTTTGTTATTCTAGTCATGAGTGTTAGAATCATTTTGCAGCGAGCAGAAACACAGTCCTTCAAATGTTGTCAGTTATAATTGTTATTGCAATTCACTTATGTCCAAGTCATTTTCACTGAGTGTGCAACATTAGATTTTTGCTGATATTATGTTGCAATTATTCAGAATGTAAATCACTGTAATGTTTTTCACCAAGTCAATCTGCTACGCCCAAGAGAGCGTTAAAGCATTAGTGGAGGTGTTTATTAGCAAAACTGAGAGAGAGAGAGAGAGAGAGAGAGAGAGAGATGTGTAAAATGAAAAAAAAAAGAGGAGATAAGATTGAGGAAACAAGTGGTTAATTGAAATGAGAGATAAGACTTGGAAAAAAATAGAGAAGTGATACATGGAAACTGTTAGTACAGGGAGAGACTGGGGAGAGGGAGAGGGAGAGAAATAGCAAGAGTGAAAGAATGTAACGAGTCCCTGGTTCCTCATTGACTGTGGTGGGAAATTTAATAATGTCTGAAATGGGATTTGGGAATTGTCGAAATTACAGTCTGACAAGTGCCAGTTAACTGGATGTGATGGGATTAGAGACTCATTTCTTATTTCATATGTAAATAAGAGAAGTGGTTTATTTCTAATTCTTACAAAAGCATCATTAACTCCTGTATGGGGGGAGGTGGGGTGGTGGTGGTGGTGGTGTGTGTGAGGACCTTAGGACCTTAGATATAGAATCTTTAATCCACCAGTGGTGAACAAATTTCAGCAGCAACACACTCCACTAGAGTAGAATGTTACCCTTCTTTTATGTACAAAACAAGAGGAGGCACTATGGTAACATTAGCTTGTAAAGCACCATAATCCTGCTACGAAAGACTTGATTAATTCCCAAAATAACAGTGATTTGGGGCAATGAGGCCACCACCTCCCTGCTCCAGGTTCCAAGCTTGGAACTGATATGTTGATCCAGCATCAGAGCACAACTGGAGTAAAAAAAAAAAAAAATGCCCTGGCAAAGAACTCACTGCTGGCAAATCACAGCTAGCTGTGGGCATCAGCTTCAAGTGCTCTACTTTTTCCAAAGTCCCAAGCATCTGATATGTTAACCTCTCAAAAGAGACAAACAACAGGACAGTGCCCCAAAGCCAAGCTAATCGACTATGCAGAATCTGCCACCTGGAAAGACAAATGCTCTCTTACAAGCAGTAAAGAGGCAAATTGTTGCCAGTATGCACCTTGTGTCCACCTCCTTTTGTGGAAGAAGAGCTACACATACAAGTGTTCTTATAAACTCCACCAAGGAAATTATGTTTTCTCACATCTGTCGGATTGTTTGTTTGTTAGCAGCGTTACTCAAAAGGTTACAAACCAATTTTGACAAAAACTTGTTGGAAGGTTGGAGCATGGACAAGGGCAGAACAAATTACATTTCAGGGGCAGATTCAGGATTTCATTAAATGATTTAACATTGAAAGATGTTTTTTTTTTTTCAATATTGTTATTTTCTTCAAATGAACACTTATATTTTGCTGAAAAAATCAGGCATATTTATCCTGTGACAGGTACTGGGTCCAGATATATATATATATATATATATATATTTAATACTGTTTCTATGACAAATAAAGCAGTTGCCCTAATATCATTATAGTTGTTTCTTTCCCTTTAGTCCAGTATCTTATTAGAACATGACACATTACTGTATGTCGAGCCTTGTTAGGGCTTAGTGGAGGTATGTGTTGTAATGAGTTCTTCTCATGCTGTTTGCTGTAAATAAATAAGCCACAGCACTTGACTGTGTTCTATAACAGGATAGACACATAATCTCATTACTCAGAAAGTCATGACTGTCATGGCATGGCTCTTATAGGGATACAGCAGTATTAGCAACGTGGAATGTGGGTGAATATATCAGGGCAATAGTTGGTGCTGGGCATTATTCAGTGTCAAAAACATAGTGTCCTTCAGAATGGTTTGATAACTTTCAGTTCAGAAAGTTATGAAACTATTCTTGGAAAATAAAGAACCCAATCTTGTTGACACTCAATCATATTTCAGGGAAAAATATCTCAATATGATTTTCATTTCTACCAGCAAGAACAGAGAGTGCTGAATGAGTGCTCAACTTTAAGTATAAAGAAAAACCAAAAAAAAAAAAAGGAAAATCTGACTTAAACCCAGTGTCAATTTAGCTCCAATATGGAAAAATGGCTTCAAAGTAATCGGATCCAAAAAAGAGCACTTTATCATCACATAAAAAAATAAATAAATAAAAAAATTAAACAAAAAATCAGCAGTTCAAATCTCCATCAGGGACTCTGATTTAGAAGAAGCTGACATTTAGAGGATGAAACTCCATCATGCAACTATTTTCTGTGTTTTTTTTTTGTTTTTTTTTGTTTTTTTTTAATCCTTTGCATTTGAGAAGTTAGAATAAAAAACACAGATGAGATTACATGGATTTAAACTCAGTGTTGCATGGTGTGTGCTTTATAGTCAGACCAAAAGACACTGGGACATTAAAAAATACATAATATATTACATTATTTATACAACAGTGGAATCATGTTGACAAAATGTATTAAATTTTATTAGATACATTTTGTAATGAAATCTGATTATTACTTAAAAAAAAAAAAAAATCCTGTGAGACTTCAAGACTGCAAGAGAGCCTGCCTTGAGCAAATTAACAATTCTTTGTATCAGAAAACAGGGAAGATACATAAATTACAGTTTTTCTCTCCAAACTTTTTCCATGTTGACTCCATTACATCATTAATTTTTTCAGCTACTTCCTCAAGCATTAAGATCTGGTGTGTGATCCATCGGCTGAATAGCCCTTTGGCAGTAAACTGAAGCTATTGCCATAACAGTGTTTCTATCTAAGCAGAAGTATCTACTCTGACACCAGTAGAATAGATATTTTGGGGCGCAGGTGGGCCTAGTTTAATCAAATCTGTGGCATGGGATCTCATTTTTCCAACATAATTTTCTCTCAAGCTTTTTGACACTTTTCATATAGAAATTGCAGACACAAGCTGCAAATGTACCTTGTCATAATGCTTGGGCATATTACAGCTGAAAATCAGTCACTGAGCAGTCCTTTCATTTTCTCTGCTTCCTTTTTTTGAGATAAAATTTTGATAGATGCCATTGAAGAATGAATCATAGGATGTCAATTGACAAATTTTACCAGCAAGCCTATAAATCCATTGCACGAAAGAACATGGAAGTGAACAGCCCCATGTATAATTCCACATATTCAGCTGGGATGAGCAAGGGTTATTGGTTGCACTTAGCTGGGCATAGCATGAAATATAGGCCTAACAAGTTGAAATGACCGGAATGGGTTGATAAAATGTTAAACTTTCAAAATAGAAGCTCAGCGCAGTTGCTGATTCGGTACCTTCACAAATCAAATAACTGGCAGCAGAACAGATATGTAGTTTGCACTGATTTATATTTCACAGACATGCCAAACAAAATGAGGCAACAAGGCAACAGACCATCCTCGAGGCAGATATTTTACCTGTCATGACAGGAAAAGACAGGTGTATTTGGTGTTAGCAATGACATTAATGATGACTCTGTTCCATTTAGGTGTGCCAGTGAGCCGACATGCACAATACAGGCCTAGTATTGACATTTCTAAATGGAATAGAGCCATTATTAATGTTACTAGTTAGACTGGGGAAAAAAAAATAAAATAAAATAAAAATAAAAAATTGATTCAACTATTTTTCTGAGCTGATCTGGGTCATGGTTGGGAAGGCAAACAGGCTAAGCCAGTGTTAGTCCTCATCAGGAGCCACAGTACTGCATATTTTCCATCTGTCACCACTCTACCTACGTCTGATTAGCTAAATCAAGTTTGTTTACTTGATCAAGAGGCTGTATCTCCCAGATTCTGATTGGCTAAACACACCTTATTTTGCTAATTCGGCAAGGGAGCCAGATCTTAATTGGTAGAACAAGGAGAGAGAGAAAATATGTGATGCTGTGGCCCACATATACCAGGAAGGGCTAAGCAACGTAGTCCAGATGTCTTTCTCCCCAGCCACATCTTCTGTAAGGAATCCCAAGGCATTCCCAGACAAGATGGGATATATAATCCCTCCAGCATATTCTGAGTGTCCCAGCTGGACATGCCTGGATTACCTCCTCTAGGAGGCGGCCTGGAAGCATTCTGATCAGATGCCGAAACAACCTCAGATGGTTCCCTTCAAACTCGAAGGATCAGCTCTTCTACTCTGAGCCCCCCCAATGATCCCATCATTTTCATGTTTTATCATTTTGCATTTACCATTGTTTATTTTGTCTTTTTTTTTTTTTTTTTTTTTTGTGAAAGCACAATGAACACTTTCTAATACCACTGGAATATGACTGAATTTGTACTGTCAGAAAAAAAGAAAGGTTAATGTATGAAGGCCAAGGAATGTAATTATAAATTTTTAATGACATTAAATTCATTTCTGCATACATCTTACTGACATTTTACTTGTGAACAAGTGAGATTTAACATTTTACATTTTTCTGTTGCATTGTTGAAGGCATAAGGGAAATCAGTTAACCATGCTAATGTCAAAATCATATAAAGTGAAGAACATCAAAAGCAAATCTAATTTTCCATCAAAAATATGACCAGTAACGTAGTTATCTGACAATAGATTCATTTTTTTCCTTTGGACAATGGCCTCATCTCTGATCTTTTCCTCCTCCTCCTCCTTCTCTCCACCATCCTCACCATTTGACATTTTGTCTCCACACAGATGTTGTATTGCACCATCTGAACAATTATTATTTTAATGCTACAATCTGGGCTCTAGAGGAGAGTCCCCGTGGAACTGACAAAGCATGGAAAAGTTGCCTTCAGGGTGCCAAATGCCCTCTCCACCATTTTCCTGACATGACATTTTATTCCCTTCACTGGTGTGAGAAATGAAATCTGCAAATTGTAGATTCAAAATGGAAAAAGGGGCTTACTTTTAATGTAGAAGTCAATGCATTAAATCTTGTGTTTGCCTTAAAATTATAAAAAAGGAAAGCAAAACCAAACCACAGATATTATCTACTCACTGTCTGTAAGGCATTTTTTCAATATACAGTATAGATGATCATTTGGTTACACTTACAAACCATATACAGTTCAAACCCACAATATTTGTTCTAACAGTATTTATTGTTCTTAGAGGGAAGGTTCATTATGTAACGTCCTTTTGTCAATTTGTTAAGTTTATTCTGGCTCATTGTTTTTCTTTTGAAATACTATGTGGGCTACAGGAAACAAAGTAGCTTAGTTGGATGTAAAGGGATATATGGTAATTAATAGCAGAAGATGTCAATAATACAACTCTCAAGGATGCTAACTGCTGTAAAACATCAAGAACAAAAAAGAGAAGAAGAAATTTGCTCTGCCCATCTCTTTGGGTAACAGGCAACAGGAAGTAGTTCTTAAGAAGTTCTTCATTCTCCTCAGTGCTGCATAGCCTAGGCCAAAAAGCAGCAGACATAAGTTTATTTTGTTGTAGAATTGTTTGACAGTTTATATTGCTACTGTATGTTATTTGCTGAAATACACTTCAGCCCACATATTCTGTGTAGAGTTTAGAGACATCAAGTTAAAAATGTCTCCCATTTAATAGTCCTGCACACCCTTGATACAGCCAGACAGGTGTTTTTAATTAGGGTGATTAGACCTCTTCCTACGTCCGTATGGGTTTGTTCAGTCTCTGGTTAACTGACATCTGTGGGACTCTCATGTTAGATTTACTGCACCTGGTAGGGTTGGACAACTTATGCCTGTCCCAGACAACTTGGAACTCAAAAATTTTCTAACCTCCTGCTTGAAAAATTATTCTGGAAGAGCACTTGAAGTCAGTTGAATCCCAGTTTATCTACCCCAACTTTAAATGTTATCCAGTCCAATTTTACTGTGGAGCCGTTGCTTTGACATAGCAGCACCCTTAGAGCCAAACTTTGTGAATGGTTAATATTCACCTAACAAGCCAAATAACATATTTTTTCATGTGTCATTGAAATAAAATGACTATAAATACAATAAAACCAGTTATGTGTGTAGATTGGTGTCAAAATATGTTGACAATGCTGCTAGTTAGCAACCTATAGCATATAAGCAACTGTGTGCCATTGATAGATACAGTATGTGTATAATTTCAGGAAATTATCTTTTCTGTAAAAATGTTTAACACCCACATAAGGTAATTCACATCATTGTGTTTAGGTGACAGTGTAAGTGACAAATATCAGATAGATTTCCACGACTGGTGCAAAATGGATTCCATGGTTTTTTTTTTGGTTTTTTTTTCCCCCACTACCCATNACGACTGGTGCAAAATGGATTCCATGGTTTTTTTTTTGGTTTTTTTTTCCCCCACTACCCATATCTATATATGCGTCAACACCTGTGTGGATGTGGAGATTTTTTTTTTTTTTCACATTATTGCCTCTTCTGCAAAAAAAAAAAAANAAAAAAAAAAAAAAAAAGTCTCGTGCTCCAGGCTTTATATATATATTAGTTTATATATATAGAAATATCCTAGTATGTGTCTTACCATCGATCGCTCATTCCACAGCTCGGAATATACGACTGCATATTGTCTTTATGATCATATCAGGAGTATCTTACAAGATGTTTGTACTCCTGGCACCTTTAATTTGACTATAGGCTGTAGCATTTTGCAGATGCGTGTGTGTGTGTGTGTGTGTGTGTGTGTGTGTGTTTTCAGTAAAGCCATAAAATACAAACACTTGCTGTCACACAGAGAAGTCTTTTCTGCTTGATTTAACATGTATATCTTAGACTGCACAAATTGACAGTGGAATTTACAGCACTCAGTTCATGTCTTTTTTCTCACACACACACACACACACACACACACACACACACACACACACATATTCGCTGTCTTTATATGTCCAAATGTACCACACATTTTCTCTCTCTTTCAGTCAAAATGCACATACATTCAAAAGTCTCTGCAAAGTGCTCACATGTAAGATTGCATGCATGAAATCTTGTGTATGTGTAGGCACATACACAACAAACAGACATTCAAAATGCATGCTGTGTCATATGAATTTTGGAATGGAGACATGGCTGGATGGCAGCCAGCATATTGCTGTGGAAACCCAGCAAGTGATGGAAACAGATTAACATATTTATTATTTCATTTCAGACTTTGGAAGTCCTGCTTCCCACAAACCTGCTCCAGCACACACACAGCTTTTGAAGGAGCATGAAAATACATGCACACTGAAATCAGTAAATCCAGTCCTCAAAAAAGAAAGAAAAAAAAATCTGTTGAGTTTTGAGGACATGGTGTGATGCAAATGTTAAAAAAAAAAAAAAAAAAAAANAAAAAAAAAAAAAAAAAAAGCCAAGTGAAATGAGGCCAAAGATTGGTGTGACATAAAATACTGGCCAGAAAGTTATTGGCAGACATTTAGTGAGTTAACTTAAGCTGTTTATTCATCCAGAGTCCTAGTTGGATTGAACATCAAAGTGATACAGGACAAGGACATGCTAGTTTGGATTATGACAATTTATTTGCCTTGAAGACTGACTGGACTTACACAGTGATAACTGCTGAGAAGGGCAAAATGAATCCTACTTTCACTTCAGTACATTTAACTTCAGGTAGACAAGAAGGTCAGGTGTTCGACCTAGACTAGCTTGGAAAAGTAAATGAGGACCTCTGTCCTCACTTATCCTCATTTCCCCACAGCAGGCACTGCCAACGTGCTCCAAACTAATGCAGCTCAATGGTGCTCTTAATCACTACTAAGATTGCTGTAAGTCAGCTCTCAGACAGAAATATGTGTGATTTCAAAGTATTGCTTCTGAAGAAGAGCTTATGTCATCATAAGCACAAGGTTAATCAAAGTTCATTGCAAACCTATCACATCTTTATCTAAATTTACTCTACATCTTTCTTTATGGCTTTTAAGATGGATTTTTAAATGTTCACAGATTCAGCAGCTTTTACATTTGCAGTTTAAGGGCTTTGGCTGTAAAGACTTTGTCTAAGTTAGACTAGTAAATTTAAAATACAACTTTACTGACAGCTAGATTTGTAAACAGTTGGAAATTATCAGGTTTAGCTTTTAGCTGATTATGGTTCATGAAACCTTCCTACTGTATATTCCCATCTGTTAAAATGTTTAACTGACTCTCTCAGCTTTGACAAAAGATCTATTACAGTTTTCTACCTGGGAAGAGCTTCAGGTGTAAGGACGTGCTTCTCCTTCTCTCTCCCTATCTGTCTTGCTCCTCTAGCTCTCTCCTGAACTTGGCAGGAGATCGATTTCCTTCCTGGGGCAAAGCGTTCAAATGAGTGATGCTCACAACGGTAGAGAGCATGACGCTCTCATCAGTTCTAGCACCAAAGCGCTGTAGACAGGATCCTAAGAAGTGTAGCCTCAGAACTGATGAGGCAGCAGGAAAGAGGGCAGACAAGGAGTGTGACCATTAGGAACAGGCAGGAGGAAAAGATGGAAAAACAACAACAATTTCCAACCCTATTTCCTGATGTCTTCCCATACATCTAAATACAGATACCACTTTAATCACTTTTACTTGATGGCTTTCTTTGTGACAGAGTCATCTGTGTCCCAGAGGCAAAACCTCTTCAAAGTAACTCACATATTTTCCTCTTGCCATCTTGGTCCAAAATTGAGGTGAGGTCAACTGGCTCTGCTTAGCATTTTTTTTTTTTCTTTTATGCCACATAATATACAATTTTAATTGTTTAATTGTANTCTGCTTAGCATTTTTTTTTTTTCTTTTATGCCACATAATATACAATTTTAATTGTTTAATTGTATCATGTAGCACACCTGTTTGGAAGCATCTGCATTCTTTATGTTGCTGTACTCATTTATTGTAGTTTTTCTTTTACATTGTCACCATCTGTTTCTCTGACTTCCTCCTCTACCTAGACAACTATATAAAGGTTATATCGGGTTATATCAGAAAAAAAGAATACAGGATTACTTTGCTTCAGCATGAAAGTTGGATTTGTTTATGCAACAAGAAAGGTACTACACACAGAATTTGCAAAAGTGTAGTGACAGCAAACAGACAGCCCTTCAACACAAGCAATTATAATACATCCTGACATAAGCAACAAAATATAGGGCCTGGCAGCTTGTAAGCATTTCAGTCTGCTCCAAAACACACAGCAAAAACCAAAAACGACAAAGTCTAGATTGAAGCTTTTACCTTTCAATCATTCCTTCTGCTTACAAGACATATTTGAAAAAAGTTAATAGCTACAAAACATGACATATCAAATAACGCTTCTGAGTCTGAGAGCACTTTCAGCACTATCAGATTGAGGAACATAAAAATGATAACGTACCCCATGTGACCATGGGGTACGTTATCATTTTGACTATAAATAAACTACAGGAGTTATTTCTTGTTTTTGCAGTTACAATTGATTTTGCTGCTTTGAATATAGCTGATTGATTAGATTTTTAATACCAGCATCCGTGGATTTCCTGCTATATTTATTACTTGTGCTGACAGAATTTGACATATTTCTGTGAGCACAGTGCTTTTTAATTTCAACTTGCCAACTAACTACCGTAATAAAAAGTACGTTCAGGAAATGAGGAATTGTAAATCTGACGTATAGGCATGTCTCACTATGGTGTGAGTGTTTTTGTTGAAGGCTTAAGATACGACAATTGGTTTCTGGGTTCACTTGTTTGATATTATTTAGCCCGTTTGTGTTCATCGGAGAGGAGCATTCTTTGTTTCCAAAATGTCATTGTTTATTTCTCTGTGGAGCTTTATGTACCTTCAATCAACACTGCAAAATGTCAAAGTCGAGTTTTATGACTTGAAATATGCTTTGATTCTGCTCCATTTCTCCTTAGTTCAACCATTTTTTTTTTATGGCAGCGCATTGTCACTATTTAAAAGCCTTGTCAATTGACTGTATTATCCAGTATAGACAACCTGATAAGCATCACTAGAACCTCTATATTGAATTTTATGGAGCAGGCAGTATGAATGTGCAGTTTGTTGACCTGTGAAACAGATAAAGCTGCTTTTTCTTATCAGTGGAGCTATTCAAAATGGCTAAGAAGTGTTTGAGAGAAATCTCTGCTCCCCAGAGCCGTGTGGAAGAGGAAAGATGTTTTAGTAACCACTCTGCTCAATCATTGTACGCTTCTCTGAGGAATGACATTGGATAAATGCATGAAATATTAAATAGAAATGCTCCTCGCAGGTTATAATACATTTTATTTATTTATTTATTTTTATTTATAGAGTGCTTTTTGAGATACTCAGACACTTACAAGTCAACAAAAAGACTCGATAAAAACTTGAAGGTTAGATCCAGTGCTGTTCACTTTGCACCTGCTTTCTGCTGCACATACCGTACTGTAGCTGCCAAATAACAGAGAATGGAAGAAAAATTGAATATTTCTGCTTTTCTGTAGTTTTGTTGAGGTTCAAGATTAGGGATGTGCATGAATAATCGATGATTTGATTAGTTGAAATGGTCAACATTGTCGATCTTTTTTTTTTTTTTAATTGACTAATTTTTTGTTTTTTTTATGTTGTAGAGAAGTGGAAATAATGTTTGTGGCACTGTTTCTGCCCATGTGCTACACCTTCGCCTTCACTTTCTTTCTGTGTATTATCTTGCGTTAGTTATTTTCAATCATTAACTATATTTTTGATAAATTAGGCTATAGCATAACTCGGATAAGAACTACGCTAACTTTTGTGTGCGTTTGTTAAAGACAAAACTGCACAGATCACTGCTGCTCTGGATCCATGGCACAAGCATATGCATTTCATGGAATCTGCCTTGCATGTGGGCATTCAAAAGAAACTGTCTTGTACAACAAAGTATGTGACAT
Organism: Lucifuga dentata; assembly: GCA_014773175.1. Classification (NCBI taxonomy): domain Eukaryota; kingdom Metazoa; phylum Chordata; class Actinopteri; order Ophidiiformes; family Bythitidae; genus Lucifuga; species Lucifuga dentata. Next base: position 12,167 of record VXCM01003284.1, read on the forward strand.
CTCCTGCCATCTTTTCCATCAAAGCTATTTTCTACTGCTGGACAAGTGGTCAACAAGTGTCAGGGTAGAAGGCATGTGATAGCAATTATGTCACGACTAATCAAATATCAATTTAAATTGGCTAGATTATTCAACCTCAAAAAATAATCACAATGCCCATCCCTAATCAAGATAACCAAGGAAACCAATGAAATGGGCTCTGTGGAGTTTTGTTTCTCAGCAAAACATATTTTGTGTATCTTTAAGGTTGAACAAACACATCCAGTATATTCTTAGATTCATAATTTCCAAAGCAGATTTTGGAGGTTTTGAAATCTGGATTGCTTGCATCCATGTTTACATCAGCTAGTGGTCTTCCTCTTTACTTTGATTGGCATCATTTCTATCTATTTTTTATCAATGACATCAATAATGAATCATTTTGGACAGTCATTTTGTAAATATACCTCAAAATTTTGTACTCATACTAGTTGGGTGCTCCCCCTAGTGGTACATAAAACAACTTTGGACAACAAAGACAGAGAAAGAGAGTGAGTCTCTCACTCAGTGGTGATAATTTGTTAAAAAAAAAAAAAGTCTTGAGCATAACTCAATTAAATAAATAAACTATTTTATTTAAAAGCACCCTCTACAGGCAGTACAGCTCAGTGTATGTGCAGCCTCATGCACAACCTTGCAGAAAACAAAATACAAACAATACAGGGATGCGCTCATCAAAATGTCGCTCTACAGCACTACTAGTGGTCAAAAAAGTTGATGTTTAATGAACGGCACTGGCAACTTTTGCTTGATTAGCAGAGTGTCATGCATACTGGCCATAACGTATTATCATTTATTACAGTAGTCACTTAGTTCCTTAAATAACACTAGACGTGGGCTGCCATCAGAGCTTATAGTGGAAGAAGTGGAAAATTTATGGCCCTAGTCTGAGACAGGCAGAAATATAACAGGTTTTGATGGATGCACTTAGTTAGAAATTCACTTGCTGTATTTGAGGCAGTTAGACACGGGTATAAACTGCTGACACTTATAAAGGTTTTGCTGTGTACCCTGTTTTTAGTTTTATGGTGTGTACGGACTCATTTCATATTTTACAGGGATTTTCTGTTTTGCTTTAGCTCAAAACTGTCTCATATTTGCTTTTCTACTCTACTCCATCCCCCGCATTTCCACACTCTTTTTCTACATTATAAACTCCCTCTCTGCTTCCCTTCGCCTCTCTCCTACAATGCTCCTCATCCCTGCTTTCTGTCATCTTCCTCTCCCTGTCAAGTGATTTTATTGATTGTGGAATTTCAATGACAGTGTGCACTTAACAGCAAGAGCTCACCATTTATGATAGTGGGGAGCCCTGTGTGTGTCAGTGTGTGATGACAGTGAATGTGTGCAGCTAAGCAGCTGTGTGTGTTGTGTCTATGTAGAAGTGTGCATGTTTGTATTGTCTGTGCAAAAAAAAAAAAAAAAAAAAAGCCATGAGTGACTTTGTGTGTTAATGTCTTGTGTTGGTTGCAGTTTGTGGAGGTAGCTGTGGCTGACTGATTAGACCCTTTAGTGAGTGTACCCACCTCTCACCAGCCATCCTTCACGCTGACAGCTGGGCTGTGGAACTGTGTGCTTCCCTGCCTGTTGAGTGTGTGTGTGTGCACACTTGTCTGTGTTTCTATTCATGAGCATTTGTGTTTGTCTGTCTCTTTGTGTATGAATTTTAAAGACACCAGCCTTTCTTACTGTGTTCTTTTACTTGCAGATGGGTAAATGTGAGCAACTGCATGTATGTATACATGAATATGTGTGTGTGTGTGTGTGTGTGTGTGTGTGTGTGTGTGTGTGTGTGTGTGTGTGTGTGTGGTTGAATCCCATTGCCATCTCTTGTTTTTATGTCATTGTGGAGTGTGTTAATGGCAGGGTACTGGGTACCATAAGATACACCAGCCTGCATAGGATTTAATATTATCTAATAGTAACAGTACTCTTAATGTCCCCGTTAGTCATAAATCATAAGGAAATTTAAATAATTAATTAAAAACTGTAATGGCATGATAAAAACTGTGTGGTAGTAGAGTAACTACATGTCTTTTCTTTTGCAGTTTTCTTCTAACTGCTTCAGCAACTGAAGTGTTTGGCGTCACAGGATACGTATATCTGATGTTCTGATGTAACTTTGTCATTGAGTGTTGTTTGTGCTCGAAGTCTGATTTACTTTATATATATATAAACAAAAAATAAAGACAGGTATCTACAGAAAGATTGAGAGGAGCGTAAGAGTGGCAATGCAGAGGTGTGTGTGTGTTTTTGTCAGGACATGACATCCTTTACTTCCACTGTCTCTCTCCCACTTTGTGTCTCTCTCTCTCTCTCTCAACATCTCCAGTATATCAAAAATACCTCTCCCCTCCTAGTTTTGTCAGGTGAAACCTTGAACTGAATCCTCTTGTCCATGTCACAGAGCACTTCATTTCTACTTCCTGAATGCATTTTGTATCAGTATGTATGACTTTCTGACTGGCAGGTGTTAAAGAACCAAAATAAAACCACAACAGCTTCATGATTTTTCTCCTCTGTTATTGATTTCCCCTTCACACTACATATGATTTTGACTTTTAACTGATGCTTCTGTCTTCTGTTGTTCACTTATTATTACAGCCCAATATTATTCTACTGCTGCTGGCTACTTCATGCCGATTACAATCTGTGAAAAACTCAGGTCAAGGTCCAGAGCCTACACTTGTTGTACAATGATATTCCAACAGATAAATACTGACAGCAGTTACTTTAGGTGTGATACTTGTGCAGTTGGGTCTTACTAAACATACATACAGTACCTCACCCATCAAATTGATATTTGAGTATGCATAGCATAAATGAAAGCTACTTCAATTCAGACAATCTTTTTTTTTTTTTTAAAGTATACTACCAGTTAATCAATTTTCTTAATGTTTATCCAGAGTCATAGTAGCAACAGTCCAGAATATGCATAAGCAGAGAAAAAAGTGGAAAATATGTAGTGAAAGTTTTAGTTACTTGCTACAAAACATGCTGTAGGTAACAATCAACAATAAATTATACGTAAGCTATTCTTTTCACCATTTTACCTCTTCATAATAACTTTATAGTCAGAACTTTACATAAGCAGCATGCAGGTACACATGCATGTCCTCAATGGGGAAATGTGCCGCTGGCTTTCCCATAAACACTCATTTGCATACCAAGTGGACGAGAGAGAGAGAGAGAGAGACGTCTGTATCTTTCTCTCTTCATCTTTGTTTCTTCTTTCATCTGACTGACTCGCTCTGTCCATCTGCCCCAGGTTCAACTATAATGAAATCAACAAAATCCATCATGGAATTTTGCAGGACCTGAGCATGTTCATCCATCGTAAACACATTAACCTAAGAGAACAGGAGAGACATCTGCTGCAGGTAGAGATCTGCGTCCCACTTGTACCTCCAGCAGCGCACAGACATCCCTTCCTCACTGTGTTTTTAGGTATCAGGGAATTAAAAAGGCTTTGTTGAAAGTCTGGAGGAAAATACAGCATATGTGGAGCTGTGCAAACCAACATGTGGCCAGTTAACAAAAACAGTCTTGAATGAGATTTGGCTCACTTAATCTCACTTAACTATAAATTCATGTCTCTTTGAATATTGGTATTTCCACCTTGGGGGGGGACATGAGGACTCCTCCAGGGCTGTTTGATATTATCAGGTATAAGCTCATATTAGTCTGCAAGTCAGTCAAGGCAGCTCGAGCCTGTAAATCCTTCATACTACCAGATAAGGTTTGCCACCATCAGTCGCGACCAACATCCATTTTGGATTTGACCTGCAACTGTCAAGATGGTTGAATCTGATTTAAAGTCGCTAAATAATCTATTGAGTCTCCAACCTTAGAAGGAATGCAATCTAAAAATAAAACTTTTCCATAACACAAATTTAAGTACATTTGTTGGGCATACCAGCAGATTTTATGGTATGTGTGTGTCTGTGTGCACAAAGACTTGTGTGGCAATGTTTTTGGGAAACCTATACACTGTAATTCCAGATTTTGTTTTAACTCAAAGAAATTAGTTCATTGTACCCAGAAGTGATCATATTCCATATATTCCCTAAATGACTTTGAGTTAGTTGCACTTTTGTGGATATTTTTTTGATTCAGTTGGAGTGTTTGAGTTGAACCATCTTATGTCAGTTTAGTTTTGCCCAGTGCTATTAGCAAAGCTCTTTGATTTATATTTATTTTATGCGTGCAATAACATAAATGTCAGTGGTTAAATTAATTTTTTTTTTTAAATATATATGGATTGTACTTTTACTGTTGGTTTGGGTTATGCTGCTCTCAAAAATAAACTCTATCCATCCATCACAATGTGACTAAAGAGAGAGAGAGAGAGAGAGAGGAGGTAGATTAAATCTGCCTCGCATTAAGTTTTGAATCACCAGAAAGTCTGTGATTGGTCAGTTTCGGACAGGCGGAGTATGAATCTTCAAGTCAAAGAAAGGCCTCACAGGGCAGATTTTGAATGATCTTCTGAAACAAACAAAGGTTTGTGTAAACTGAAGCTACTACCAGTCTCAGTTTTATCTTAAGTCAGGCTGATATGAGACTGCTGGATAGGCTCCAGCCCCCACATGACCCATAACAGGACAAATGGGTATAGAAAATAGATGGCTGGGTTATTGAGCTGTTAGGGATGAGGGTCTTTGATCATCTCAAGATTAAATGACCCCTAAGTGATTGTACAGGTAAACTGTTATGCATCTTTATGCAACTGTCAACTCTTGTTGGTATTTTTTTTTAAAGGTATTACCATAACTATCAAAATAATTGCAGTTGATTACAGAAAACAATTCTGATTATGAAAAAAAAAAAAAAAAAAAAAAAAAATTCTCCACGTACTGAAAAAATGCTGCCTGTAAAGAGCAGATAAAGTTATTCTAACCATGCAATATTAGTTCATTGTACCTACAAAAACTGAGGCTTTTCTATTGAGAATCCTAGGTTCATTGAACACATACTTTTTTGTTTCTTCAACAATGCATAACTTAACCTTTTTAAAGCACGAGTTACCCTGCTTTTTTTTGTTTTATTTTTTAGTTAAATGAACTTATCAGGGCTTACAGTGTAGTCTTCCGAAGTCTACATATACAACAAATGCATTTCCATCGTGAGTATTTTGACTCCTGAAACTAGCATTCTTGTGGCTAATATGAAGGCTACAATGCTGAAGTCAAAAATCGTCCATCATCATCATCTCTCTCTCGCACATGCACAGTGACATTGCTTGTTTGCCTTAAATTTGATTCCCTGAAAATCAACCCTATAACGTAAAAGGGATCCAGTGATATACTACATAAATAACAAACCCAACTTTTAAGAGCTTTTCTAAAAGCTGTTAAAATAATCGTATCACATAGTAATCCACCCAAAGCAGCATCACTCTACAGTACAAAGCTGTAGCAAACAGCATCTCTTATATGTTGCCACCCTTTCATGTAGTATGCACAGCTTTGACCAAACAATGCCAAGATAATACAGTGACATAGTGCTTTGATACAAAACACTGTAACATCATGCTGAAATGCTGGAATAATGCAAAGAGAAGAACATAACACTTTGATATCAGCAAAATGAAAGAGGTAGAGAGCTAGCGTTATTTGATACAGCTCTCACTCTTGTTGCTTTCTTTTGATGTAGAGCCCATTTAGCAATGGATTTTCTCCTCCTTTGTGATGGCACACACATTCTGTCACCCCTCATTCTGTCTCATTTTAGTTCTCGTGACGGGTGCTTTTATGCCTGTTTTGCACAGTTTTTGGACAGACAATGAGTTTGAGCTTAAATCTGCATTTTTAGATATTTTTAATATAAACGTTACTCTGGGTAATGTGAAAAGGTCACTCAGTGACAAACCCACAGCATGTCACCGAATTCTGCAGCTCATAATGATTCTATCAGTTCTCAATATAAAACTATAGGCAGCTGTTTCCGAAATAAATAAATAAATAAATAAAAATAGGCTCTGATAAGTGCAGTGAATGCTAAATGTCCAACACAAAATGATTCCAAGACACAGTAAACAAGTGGCAAGTAAAGAAGTCAAGCAAGCCCACCTTGCTGGTCTGATACAGTGGGAATAAAGTTTTTCCCTGAATTAATTACTCTGAAATTCACAATGTCGTCATAAAATATTACAGCGTTATATTCCAGAAGTACTTTAACAAATTTAGCTGCATTACTAGGTAATCATTGAGTGTTTGGTCATCTTGTTCTCTCTGTATTTCCAGTTTTAATCATATGGCCATGAAATTTTCACCTTTGGCCAAGGTTTAATGACAAACTGGTTTGATATGTGGTTACACGAAATGTGATGTCTGAACTATATTCTCCCAGATGTTAGCTATTTATATACCTTGAAGGTTTGGAGAAAACATTGATTTTGCACGTAATGTCAAGTGAAGAGTTGTTGTTGTCAAGTTATTAAAATGAGGTCTTACTTTTGTCCTTAGTCATGACTGTCACAGTAAAAAATGTCAGTAAAGGTCACTCCACCAACTACAGTTTGTCAGACGTGAAAATTAGTATCATTTTGTATTCTAATCATAATAATATTCACAAATGTAACTGTGTGCAAACAAAAGCAATTAGGAGTGAAGATCAGATTGTGAAACAAATTCAAAACCACAATGGTGTGAGTTGCATGTTCTCTCTGCTCTGCCACCAGCATCCTCCTCAATTATGAGCTCCAAAACACACACCTGTGACAGTTCCCACAGAGAGCTGCAGGCAAGTACACAATAATTCTGCTATATTTGCCACTCTGTGTTCCCATCAGACTTACAAAATCACCAATTATTCCAAACAGAGACAGAAACATGGCATTCAAAAGTCTACAGCTTCCAACAAAGTGCTTGCTAAAGCTCAGAGGTCAAACTCGTGACTGTATTTTTGGCACTTAAGACGACTGTGCAATCTACTTTTTTTGTCAGCAAATCTATCTTGTTAACTTTCATTGACATTATGGTCTATCCTCTGACCTTGCACATTCTTTTTCTTCGCCAGTAGGCTGATTTTTACACAAATCCATCATAGTACAATGCAAGCACTTGTGTAGTATAACCTTAAAAAGCTTGAAAGAAACCTTTGACAGTAGTTTAACGAATGAACCTTTACTTTTGTGAACCTCATCAGCAGTGTTTGGAAAATTTTCTCCACAGGAGTGTTTAAGAGGGGAATGTGGCTTTAATTAAATACAATACAGAGAGCATTTATGCTGTCTCATTATTTGCTTGAAGGAATTTGTGTAGGCAACGCTTTTATTCATAATCCTAATTAGCTTTCAAACTCTTACAATGTGTGTGTTTGTTGTAATACGCAGACATTTGTGCACACACATACATGCACACACACACACACACACACACACACACACACACACACACACACACACACATATACATAATTTCTTTGTCAATTAAACTCTTAATGGAAATTTCAAATTCTGTTGCATCTTGTTCATTTTCACCCACTTCCACCTCCATAAGACTAATTTCTTTCATTCCTACATGTAATTACTTTTTCCTTCACTCAGGTAAAGCATCTTGTAAAATAAGCAGTTACTGGTGTTTTGCTCAGTGTAACTTGTTTCAAAGAGCACTGGTAGTCCTCTGTTGCATTGTGTGTTTTTGTGTGTTCACACGTTAGATCAGAGCATCAAATGCAACAGCTTTAGGCAGAACACAAGCAGAGATGATATACTAGTTTCTCTCTAGCAAATAAGTCTTTGAAGAGGCAAAATAATAGTTTCTGTGTCTCTTTCTCTAGAAGGAATAAAATATGTTTCTCCTTGTATCCTTCAGGCAGTCATCCTCTCTCTTTCACATACTGTCTTACTCTATCACACACATGCTGAACACCAGTCTATCTTCAGGCCAGGGAACCTATTTGAAGCTCATAAGAAAAACAGGAAGCTGGTTTGAAAGGGGGAAATGTGTCACTTGCAATAACACAAAACAAAGGGAACAGAGGCAGAGGGACAACAATGTTATGCAAGGCTGTTGGGTGTTTTTTTTTTTTTTTTTTTTTTTTTTAATTCTCTGAAAATGAGGGAAGAAAACTTTGGATGAAGGATGGAGAACCTTGGAAAAGGCAGAGAAAGGTCAGTGAACATTTGTGGTGCAGGGAGCTAAATATTGCAAAGGTGCACATCCAAATAATTATTAGAGACAGTTGAGATTTGTTCTTGTGTGTCCCGCCTGTCCCAAGCTTTGGCGGTAATTGCATTTTTCACTTTTCACTGGCCTTGTCTTGGACTGAGATGATTAGTTTCTTAGTTATCTTTGATCTGATCGATGTATCTAACTCTCTGTTGCCCTCTTGCACGTTTGCTGATAATGGTCAGGTTTCTGTCATGTTCGTGTACTTTTTTTTTTTTTTTTTTTTTTTTTTTTGCTGTACTTGATAAACTTGATAACTTTTTGGCTTTGTGTGCCATATTCAAGATTTGCTGCATCCCTTAACATTTCAGTTGCATTCAAGTTGTTTTGAAGCTTTGCTTGAGAACAGCTGAGAGCTTGTTTCACATCCATATAAAAGCACCAGCCAGATGTAACAATGTAACAATCATAGAGCTTCTTGTTCAAACGAACAAAAAAAAAAAAAGGCTAACTCTGAAAGCTTGAGTCACCTGTGCAATCCTGCATCTGACCATGGATCTGCACCTCATCAGCTAATCTGATGTTGATGATGTCACCCACCTTTCTTGATTCTGTCCGTCTTTGATGTGATGCAGGATAATTTTCCTACACAATAGATCTGAGATAGATTGAATAGATCTAGTGAGACTACACAATCATGCTGTACTCTTAAAGTGAGTCTTCTACACAGATTATTGCATTCCAATTGTAACTGTAACAGCATTTGTATGAGGTACAGGTCTGTATTATCAATATTTGTTGCAGTATTTGTAAGTTATAAGTCACTGTTTTAAGCTATTATATTAGCCAGCATTATTAAAATATACCATATGTATCTGTAAAGTTTCAACAAACGTTATACTGTATGCTATGATATCTTGTTATTATCTTTTTGAACTCTCATTCTGTTACTGCTAAATGCTTAAATACATAATTAGTGGTTATACCCCAGTATATGAGTTATATCCACAAATGTACCAGCCTTTGTAAACACTTGTTTTTGTATTTCACAGCTCTGACTAGACTGCTTTTGCTGTTTTATAATCTGTATTGCAAAAGTTTTTCTTCATCAGAGAAAATACAACACCATGCAGTGCACAGAGTATTAAGAAAAGTGGCAGAGAGGGGACTGACAGCACATTAGCTCCCACTGCCCTTATCAAACTAAGCAATAAAATGACATGGGCACAAAGGCTGACACATCTGAATTAACCTTCTGTTCATGTTCAAGCGGAGGATGAAGAAATACTGACTCAGGTTTTAGCAGTTGCGTCTTCACTCCACCACAGACGTTTCTCTTTGATTTTACATCAGATTTGGTAATGTCATTTGTACTCATGAGATTCTTATTCAAAACAAACAAAGAATAATGTAAATCTACGACATTTGCTGTTGAGGAAAAAGTTCCTAGACACTCAATCAAGACAAGCAATCCTTGGTGATCTTTATTTATGCAGTCAAGTGCACTTGTGCATTAAAATTATTATCCTTAGCCATTAAAGAAAAGTTCTTAGCTAGTATTCTGCAATATAGACACACAGGTTTTGGAAAGCTGCACCGATGTAAATAAGTCTTGAGTAACTCAACAATGAAGCAGTTGACAAGAGTTTGGTGACTGTGTATTTGAGAAGTGAGGGCTTCAGAGAGTGAAGACATACAGTCATACTTGGATAACTTGGATAGAGAACAAGATTTCCCATATCTCGCCATCAAGAGGGTATAATTTATTAAATTAGATGCTGTGTGTGATTTTATTGCTGACGCGCAACGTGTCTGCTCGCTTGGCTCTGAGAGCAAGTCGTAGAGCAGATATGGGAGGTCACATTGTGTTTGACTATGCAGTGTTAAACTGTACAATGTATACATTCATTAGTTAGTAGGTAAAGGAGCACACCTCAAGACAGAACAAATGCTCCTCGACTGTGTTTCCATACAACAAAAATGACATGGCAAAATGCGTCATTTACCTTGATGATGTGTTGGAGGTTTTAGTTGTTTTGTTTTTTTCACCAAAATCCAATAAGCTCTTGATCCAATCGATTTACTGTGGCTGTTTTTCTATTATTCTGTTATTAATTCTGTTCCTCCCTGTATTTGCTAAAGCTGATTTGCTGACAAGAAACACTGACTAATATCAATATCTGGACCTACAATAATCAATTTTCATCGACAGTGAGTTTGCATTTTTTGCAGTCAGCACCACTGTAGTTGCTCCACATTGTTCATCATGAGTCCAACATTTGTTAAGGCAAGCAAGCCAAGTTTATTTATTCAGGAACTTTAAGAAACTATTACGTACAATGGGAAAACATTAAAATAAAAAGAAAGATAGACAAAATAATAAAGGTTAGATTACAGCTTTGCTACAGTTATAGTGCAGCAGTAAACAGATACCAGACTAGCTGACTAAAGCTCAAAGAGACCAGCTGAGTTTGTAAACTTTAAGCGTATCAGACATGTATTTTGACCGCAAACCATTTTGAGAATTATGATACAGCAAAGTTGCTAAATTCTATCTGGAGATAAAACATCTAAATATTGATTTATGTTTCAGGTGAGAAAAGGCTGATTTAGTTCAGTTGATCTGGCTGTTGAAGATAAAATTGGAGATCACTAAAACACAAATTTTTTGGTCTTTAATCTGTATAGCCCTTGATTGACTGCAGTAGCTTTAAGCTTTTCCTCCTTTTTGCCAAATATAATATTTACTTAAAGGGAAAATTGTTGTTATTCAGGTGTTTATTTGATCTCTGCACTGGTACGGTGAGTCTACATGACCATAGTTATTTGCTGAATAGGTCTGACTGTCATCTACATATGTGTTAAGCAATCTTGTTGTCTTGGAGGCTTTAGCTTAAAGGGAGCATTTAGACCCTAAATGCTCAACTCTTGGGCCCATATACAATCTCTAAATTTTAGAGGTTGAATATAGGCCCAAGACTTGAATCTTGCGGTAGTCTAAATCTCATGTTGAACTGCTCAGATTCATGAGGAGACCCACCTGAGGACTGTATTATTTGGCCCTTTCAAGTCTATCTAAAGATATTTTATGGTTCATGGAACTGATGAATGAACTCATAGCTAGCATCCCCATGACTAATACTTTCCCTGAGTCAACCTTTAGTAATAATTGTCAGTATTGGTAACTTTATCAATGTGGTCTCAAGAAGAAAGAAATTCAAGAAGTAAGAAGTAGGCTCAGATGCAAGGAACAAAGAAAGAGGCAGTTTTAAGTGAGAAAATTCAAGGTTTATGGAAAGCTGTAAAAGTGGTGGAGAGAAGAAATGAAGAGAGCTTATTTAAAAAAAAGTTTGAATTAGAAAACAAGACAAGCTGAAAAGAGCTGTAGGTGTGAAGAATAAAAATGTGGGAGGATCAATTAAAAAATGGAAATGAATACAATAATTGCTATAGGGGAGCTAATTGCAGAGGAGGAATAGAAGGTAAACTCGACAGAGTGCATAAGCAGACTGATGACAAGAACCTTAATCTGAATAATATAGAAAGAGGAATATTCATCAGTCATCAGTGAAGGTCGATAGGCTTGTGTCTTCACAGAAAACTGCTGTCTGTCAATTCTCTGTTCTTGTTTCTCAACAGCGTGAGACTCTTCAACTTTAAAAAAAAAACTGGGGTGGCTGAAACAGAAGAGGTTAATTTCTGTTAAAAGTGAAGCAGTTTGTTGTCATGAGTAAGGAATTTTAATAAATGTGCATGAACTTGTGTGTGTGTGTGTGTGTGTGTGTGTGTGTGTGTGTGTGTGTGAGAGAGAGAGAGAGAGAGAGAGAGAGAGACAGAGTGAGAAAGACTGCTGCCAACAAAATGAAAAGTGTCATTACCATGTTGACAGTGGTTTTTTTGCTTTTTGACATGGAATGTAAGACAGATCACGAAATAAATTTGCCGAAAGACACAAAAGATAAACACTGCAAGAAAAATGTTTTCTTCGGATTATAGAACAGTTATTAGATGAAAGTTATTTGTATTCAGAATGCTGCTCTACTGGCTGTATTTTAAATGTTGCATCCAAAATAATGAATCATACTGCATACCCCCTGGTTGATAAGTTTTGTAATTGGATACTTTTGGGGGTTTCTGTGTTTATCAGTTGGATTTTGGTGATTTGTCATTGCCCCACAACACAGAAATAATTTATGTGGCTAAGCCTATGGAGCCCTGTTTGAAGGCTGCACCAGTGATCATTTAACAAGAGTTATGATGCATAACTATCATTGTCTTAATGAGCAAGATTTTGTAATTTTAGCAGCATTTTAATTGAAGATAATGCCATTTTATTAGAAAGCCTCATCCAAAAATGTGCTTTTCTTCTGGTTCCTAAAGATAATCGATGCGCAGAGTTTGACTCTAAGAGAATTGCAATGGAATCTTTGGTCATCAATCCAAAATGGTGATCCCAGACAGTACTAATGTTCATTAATGATAAATTTAGAGCTCTTGTGCCCAAAAAAAATGCCTGCAGCAAATTGACCAGCAGAAATTGAGGTCTCAGTTTGACTGCTGCTATGACCCACGTCAATGAACCAACAAGATGGATGACAAATGAACAATTCTGCTTGCATAGTTTTTTTTTTTTTCCTGCTTGTAGCACTACAATTTACCAGGCATTCATTGCACAACGTAACATGCATCAAACAAGATACAGTCTGACGGACTAAACTACTAAAATTTTACTATACCCATCTCTCACAGTGATATGTGACAAACATATAAACTTTCTGTTTGCAGAATGCATTAAAAAAAATGTTGAGATGGGTGAAAAATGTTGAGGTGGGTGAGATGGGACATTCCTATTATTCAAAAAGCAGGCTTTTGACAATATGGGTTCTGGTCAGACAAACTCCATCAGTAGAGAAATGCTGAAGAAGGACTTCAGGATGATGGTGATAATTGCAGGGAAAGGGAATCATTATGTATCTCAGCTGTGTCTAATACTTTTAATGAAATTTAATTGAACACTTCCTATACTTTACATATTTAATTTTGTGAAACTCTTCTTTGGCAAAATATGTACCTCTTTCTTGAAACTATAGCAGTTGTAATCGGGAAAAGGAGGGAGTGCATAGCAAAGCAGATTGGAACAGAATGAATACTGGAGGTCTGGCAGGGGATAGTGCATTCAGGAGACAGAGGAAAAGAGAGAGTGAAAAAGAGAGGAAACACCAGATAAGGCAGCTGTAGCTGTAAACATTTTGGTGTTTAATTTACCATAATCCTACTGTGTGTGTGTGATTGTGCAACTGCATTTGTTTTGTTGTGAGAAAGAAGTGTGTGTATACAGTTGTATAGATAGATAGATAGATAACTATAACAAATATGTCTATGGTGTGTGAGCATGCATTAATTTTGAGAGCTTGTGTGTTATATGTATGTGCAGTATGTGTGTGTGTGTGTGTGTGTGTGTGTCCTTGTGTGTTGCATGTCTTGAACATGTGTTATGTGTTCACAGGATGAAAGTATCTGCCTTTACAAATGTATGTGTATGCATGTGTGCGTGTGTGTCACCTGTCATTGCATTTGTGCTGTGTGAGTTTTCTGTGTGGTGTGGCCACAGACGGAAAGCAGCTCCCTATGCATTCATGTGTTTCTGAACGTGTCTGTGTGTGGTGTGGTTGCAAACTAAAAAGAGCCTCTGTTCCATGGAAACAAATGACAGGATCTGGTTTAGTGAGGCTATCTGTAAAAAAAAGATAAAAGAAACCAACTCGTAAAAAAAACGCATGTCGGAATTAGAACTCGGGCCTTTGCCAGACCTCCAACAGAGATTTCACAGCAGCTTCATCTGGTCATTTGATGGACACCAGTTTTCTTTCTGCATCTCTTCACCAGTAATGAGCCACCATGGCAAAAAAAAAAAAAAAAAAAANAAAAAAAAAAAAAAAAAAATGCCACCATGAAATGAAAGCATAAAAGAATACATCACAAAAAAAATTGGGACTGGTACCATTTTGGGTGAGATGTGGAACAAGCAAGACAAGAAAATGACCTTAAATCATGAACCAACAAACAAACATACCAGCCATATCAACAAGGAAGTTTACCTGCAGGATTGCCAACTCAAATATGACTAAAATCCTGGAGATTTTTCAGCTATAAAAATCAACAATTTACCTCATTCTTGCAGGGAGAAAAGAAACAGATAGTGTGTGTCCAGAATGCATATTTGCTTACTTAACCATCCAATAAACATCATATAGTTGCCCCACAGCAGATACAGAAAACAATCCTAAGACTTTGAAATTTCAAATCATGTGGCTAATGATTTCCTGTGGTAAAGGGAATGTAAGAAAGGAAGATAACAGGAGTAAGCTAGCTTTCATGTCGTTTGCTTCTTTGTATTTTTGCTGTATATGGGACCCTGGCTGTGGTTCCATGGGGAGTCTCTGGTTGCCCCAGATAAAACGATCTATTTCACGTGTGGTGCTTTCTCAGTTTTGACATTCTTCTGAATTTGAAATCTTGGTCGAATTCAGTTTCGAGCAATTTTTGGCCACAAGGTGGTAGAAACAAAAGCAGAAGCAAAGCACTCTGAGATGTAGAGTTAAATAATGATTTTGTGTAGGTTTGAATAAATAAGTTTTTCATAATCAACTAATTCAATTAATATTTAGAGTACCATCAGTGCAGTTGCATAAATGATAAGAGAACCAAGATGGGATTTTCATTGCACAGTTTTTGTAGTTCTACTGCAAACAGATTAAATTTGTTTTAAAAAATGCATGGCCTAGATTCATAAAAAATGGTGATAAGGAGTGTAGCATTGCCTTAATGTGTGCCGTGATAATTGAAGCTCATTCATAAAACTTCTCCTATGATAATCAGCACTCCACTGTCACATTAAGGTAGCATTGCTGTGAGGGGTGTGACAGTTAAAAGCCAATGAAGATCAGTGTGTTAATGAGCTTCTGCATATTTATCAGCCACCATTTATCCTGAGTTATCTGGTTTTAAAGCCATAAATCAGTGAAGGAAACATGCATTCTATTTTAGAGATCCTTGTTTTAAAAGACTGATACTAAAATAAGAGTTAAATGTGCATTTTAACCTCTGTAGTGTGTAATTGCACTGTGCAGGGGGAGGGTGGTGAGGGTGTATGTGAGGAACTCAGACGTGCGCAGCAGGTGAAGCAGAGTGCACAAGAACATGTCAGATCACATCAAAACTCACCATTTAAAAAATGACTAATCAGCTGAGAGAGTTTATCTGTTATTGATCTCTAACACGTGAGGCAAATACAGTCTTAACATCACCCAGATTTCATACCACTGAAATTTACAATTTTCATACCGCTGAAGCAAAAATTAAGCTGCATGTTACTGACATGCAGCTTAATTTTTGCATGTCATTTTTTTTTGCATCCTTGCCTCTTTCAAGGCACCCTCTAAGATATGTTGGCAATTGGCATTTATGAATGAGGGAACGTGGTTGTGCCATGATGTTTGTGCATAGCGATGCGGTAATTTGTGCACTACAATTTATGAATCTGGGCCCATGTGTCTTATTTTAAACATTTGTGCAAGAAAAGGCTGTTGGGACTACAGAGAATCAGAGAGAAATTCAATCAATGAGGACGTTTTACGACTACCACATTAATTTAAAGTCCTGCAAAGACACAAAGACACCCCATTGAGATGCAAAGTCATTAAAGAACTAATCCTGCACTTGTTTTACACCAGCAACTATGTTCTTGGGTTATTTATTATAATATATATTGGCTTATTTCTGTATATGAACATGCTGTTTTTTTTTTTGTTTGTTTGTTTTTCCCTTTATTTTATTTATTTATTTATTTATTTTAAGTTTTGGCACTGTTCTCATGGCTCCTAACCTCCTTACTTAGCTGGTTGTGGCATGAGTTTCTCTGGAAAACAACCAACTGCTAAAAAAAACTCACAATAAGAGCCAGAGCAATAATGACTGCAGGTTACTGGTTCAATATTTAGAGCAATGATAGTGCCATGTATTGATTGTGGATTAGCATACAAAAAAGTGGATTACACTTTTCATCAGTGTTTTCTTCAAAGAATAGTTTAGTGTCTTTAAGGCAGGAAACTTAACCTCTGCTAGCTTCAAGGTTGCCAAAATGCAGCAGATTATTATTAACGGACCTCCAAATCAAACAATGTCAAGTTGGCTCTCTGTCTCAGTGTGTGTGCATGTGCGCATATGCATTTCATGCTGAAAGGAAATGGAATAGAAAAATTCCACTCAATCCATTAGGGACAAAAGGAATGAGCTTTCAAAATGCCGTGCAGAACAGTGAAGAGCACTTTGTCAGTTGGTTGAGAAGCCGAGGTAAGAGGGGAAGAAGATTATGATGGCAAGCAGAAGGTTTCATGGGAGAGGAGACGAGAAAAGCAGTTGCCGAGACAGCAGCAAAATGGACCAATTTCATGGCAGAGAATGTAGGAATTTGTGAAAGTAAACTAGAGAGAGACAGAGAGGCTTACTTGTACCTGTAAAAAAAAAAAAAAAAAAAANAAAAAAAAAAAAAAAAAAACTTAAATTAAAATGTATGTTGCATTTTATTCTTGTATTACTTTTGTATACTGCTTACTCCTGGGCTGTGAACAATATAAAGGCATGCAAAGGAGGAGGAGTTGACATAGCAAATATATGGTGTGGCTTGCATGTACAGTACACCAATACTCGTAGAGAATACCAATTAGAAATGAATTTTTAAAAATTGCATATTTTAAAGTGCGGAAACAATGCAGAAACAAAATTGTGAGGTTTTTTTTTTTGTGAATCGTGACTCTTTTGTGTGCTGATTTGTATTTTTGGTGAAGACTGAGGAAAATTTACAGAAGATGCTTTTGTACTGCCTATAATTAGTGTTCAAAATGGCAGCTCTCTATTAATGACCAAAAATCACAGGTAATGCATTTTAGATATTCCAGTTTTAGGTTTTTATAAATATCTTGGTATTCACTTAAATGAACATATGAACTTGTCCATGCCACTACAATACTCTCTGAATCTGCAGGTCGGGATTTAGGGAGAATAATAACTAAGACAAGAGATAAAAGATATGAGCTTCCTTAACCTACACTAAACTCTTTCAGGCAGGTGTGTGCCCTATATTGGTTTATGCCATAGGTGTCTGAGATTATAAAGTATATAAACCATGTAAAAAGATACAATATCAAGCAATTAGGTAACTTCTTGGTGTTAACAAATTTACACCGATACTAGCCATTGAAGGAGACATGGGATGGGAACCTTGTATGGTATGCTGGGTTGTGTGTGTATGTAGATTATGGAACAGACTTGTGAAGATAGGTAAAATATAAGATAGGTGTAAAAAGCTGTTCAATTAGGATGTACAAATGTATGGCCTGTGGACAAAGAATGCCCACAATTTATTTTTGAGAGCAGGCTGTGAAGGAAAATATAGTTTGAAACAACGTGTTAAAATCAGGTTGATTAGAGAAGCAGTTTTGCAAGAATTTAAGAATAAATGGTCATGTGAGATTTGGCATAAACCAGAATAAGAATGTACCATCTATTAAAAAGTGAATACTGTACAGAGAATTATGTTAAATTTAATTTATCTAAAATGGAATTGATCTCTGTGTGCTCAGTTAAGAATGGGAGTGTTACCATTTGGAAACAGGTCATTTTGTGGGTACTGAAGAGCAAAACAGACTCTGCTTCCTTTGTGATTTACATGAAATTGAAAATGAAACTGATTTTGTTTTATATTGTCCTATGTATCATGTCCCAATAACTAGCCTATTTAATAATAACAAACCATGATGGATGTAATTATTGTTTGATGAATGACTATAATATTCTAAAAAGTGTGTATTCTGACATCATCTAATGTCCCACTATCACACTAGACAGATAGCGAACAGGGCCCAATAAACATAAGAGGCAGGAATGAATTTCCACTCTTTACTGAACACCCTGTAAAACTGAAACACAATAATACAAAAAGAAATCACATGACATACTTCAATATCAAAAACTAAATACATTTGAAATAATATCTCAAATCACTCAATAGCATTAATATTCATTTGTTCATATAACATTAAATCTTATACACCAGTGCTATTCAAATAAACACATAAGACTGGCAGACAGAACTCTTTACTGCCATGTGCTCCAAAAAAAAAAACTTAAGACTGAAAACGATACCTATCCCTTATTACTCCACTAGGGGAGCCAAACTAAACTGACCAATACCAGCACAATGTGTGAAAGAAATATTTTTTTCATTTGCCAATTATGTGGAGAAAGCACAGAATTTGAGAAAACATGCACTGTACCAATGAAGACTGTTTGCAATAAGTTTGTTTATGGAACCAAAAATTTCTGTTATGTTTATATGATTGTGTCTTTGTGTCTTGTAACCCCATGTGGGGTGGGCCATATAGATAAGACATACAAATAAAGATTAATTCATTCATATTTTAAAATGGGTTATGTTTGTTTTCTTTTGTATTCTAAAATGCATTTGTTGTGTACCAACCTGGCAAGTGCCAAACTGCTAATTAAGCCAACAATTGTCCCCCCCCCAACATCGGTTAAACTGTATGAACCATTTTTTTTTTTTTTTTTNTTTTTTTTTTTTTTTTCTATTTTATTTTCTCTGTGGTGCTTTTGTCAAGTCAGTGGGGGCCAAGCAGTAGGGAGGCCACTGTGAATATACACTCTCTTGTGCAGCTTCATCTCACACTGTCATGCACACAGACACTTTTTAAGTGTTGTATCATAGCTTTTGTTTGAACTTGCATGGTGTACATTGTCATTGTTTTCCCCTTACTTTGAGTGAGATTTTCCTTTTCATTTTGCCTATTTACTGCATGAGAAACAGCTCTTCTTTGTGCATCTATATGCCTGAGGGTTCACTAAAGTAACAGAGTATTATTATGTCATTTTGTTTAATGTGTTAATATTGGGCGTTTATTTTAACATCGTCAGTGGGTTATGTTGGTGCTATTTATTTAAGCAAAGGCATTATCCTGTTTCTCTATATTGCTGGATAAATAGATAGCCAACCAGACAGACACATAGTTCTTTAGTTAGTGGTTGCAGTATGCTAGTCCCATGCATTACTGCCCTTTAATGTCCCCCCCTATCCAAGTACATATTTTAGTACATTTGGGTCCTTATCTGGATGTAGCTGACCAAACTGCACCTACTTAATCGTAAAATTATTATATCTTTTTTACTTCCTGCATCCAGATCGCAACAAACTGACATGGGTTCTTCCGTGGACTGTACCCCATCCATCCAACAAGTTTCATCAAAATCAGTTCTTAATTTTTTGAGTAACTCAACTAAAAAAACAAAACAATCTAACCAACAGATGTTGGTGAAAAGATAATCTCCTTGGTGGAGGTAAGAAGCCCAGGAGTGAGCTGCAAACATGGGATTAGTTGCATATAAAAGGAATATCTTCCACTCCGGAAGATACTCCCTGTGGAATCAGGCTCAGCCAGGCATATCCACAATGTTTTTTACAGATGGCCTCAGAGTTGTGCTATAAGAGCAGTTGGGGTTAAGAGTCTTATTCAAGGGACCTTCATGGTAAAAGCTCAGTAAAATGAAAGCACTAGTTCTTTCCTTCAGTTGGTTTTTAGCTTGTGGTGCTACTGTTGGTCTGCACAGACCCACAGACACTTTCTTCATTATATCTGTTCAGCGATATAAATTATATGATTTCAGTGGTGCATCTTTTCCAAACATAAAGTGCCGGGGCAGGATTAGAACTCAAGAGATTCATCCCAGAGTCACTCATGTCAGATTTAATCACCAGCACTCATTTCAAATATTTTTGAATATTGTCTGTCCAGGATTGCTGTGTATCATCTACCATCTGCATGTGAATGTAGCTTGTGTGAAGAGCTTTTACAGTGCTTGACCTTGCAGATGAAGGGAAGGGAGGCTCAGGGAGGAGGTGAGATAATAACAGTTAGTTTATTCTGCTGTTGAGTTGGTAATTATTCTGACAAGGAGAAATGAGAAGGAAGAGAGAAGAAATGGGAAAAGGGGAAGAGTGGGGAGAAAAAGAGAGTTTGAAGCAGGGATGAAGTGAAATGAATGAGAAGGTGGAATGGAGGAAATAAATTGAAATATATAGTGACTCCAGTGCCTGATTAGGTGATTATGTATATTATGAATAATGATGGATTTAGAGTGAGGAAAAGCTGGAGGGCTCTGAAAGAACATACAGGTCAAATTATAAATGAAAAGATTGTGCCAACAATAGATCCCTTTTGAAACCTTTGTGGCCAGACAAGCTTTATCAGCTTGAGGCCTGTCAATGATGGATTCATTAATATGGATCATGGTGAAATGGTTTAACGTATATTCATCACCACACAGATTTGATTTCACTTGTAACACACAATGGGAGAAGTGCAACAAGTAATTTCCATTTGTATTGGATGTTCTAATGAAGCAGACAGTCGACATGGCCATGCAGGCATCTAAGGTCATGCACACACCATATGACTTTGAAAGTCACAATCGTATGTCTTGTAAGCAGGTATCCTGAAGTTGTGGTTTGTGACAGGGGGGTCACAAATTACAAGCTCTTTCAACAAGAGGAATCCCGAGTGAGTCTCCAAATTGTGTTTAGTCACGGAAACACACGAGAAATGACACAGGAAAGTACAGAGCCTTTCTTCTTTCTTTCTCATATGCTTGTTGACGTTTTGTTGCAGATGTTATGGTGCAGATGTTGTTTGTCTCATGATCTCTTTGGCTGCAGCTGATCGCTGTTTTCATTTCTGGTCACAACACATTTCCAGATATTTAGTCTGCTAGATATCCCTCGGGTGCCTGTGACGCATCAACACATCTCTCAGATCATGTCTTTGAACAGTTCACACATCACAATCGTTGCTCACAGGAGCAGCCTCTGATCTGGGAGATCTCCATAAACTGTTGGCGAGTGGAAAATCATTGATAAATTCAACGAGGCTGAAATAGGCTTCTGGTTCAAACTTTGTCTCTTCTTTTCTGTATCTTCTTTGTATGTGAGTACACTTTGACTCATCCTGAACCCATTAATCTGACATCACTGCTTTTTTATGCTCCCCAGCCTTCAAGTCTGCCTGTACATTCCTGTACAAAGGTGGCTGGACTCTTGGGCTCATGCAGTAATAGGGGCTAGTGCCTGGAGGGGACACACAGATGGCAGGGCTAAGATGAGTTGCTTGCTGGGACAGGATCTACTGAAGCTGGGGAGGTAAGTGGTGCTGCAGGTGCCAGTTCATAGCCCTGGTTGTTTTCTGTTTTTTTTTTTTTTTTTTTTNTTTTTTTTTTTAGTCATCCTGTTGATGGCCTGGGGAACTGCAGGTTTGGAAAGACTTTGTGTTGTGTAGTGATGTCATTTGTCCATTCTCCTGGACACAGACTTGATAATCCAACATTGTTATTGGTGAAAAGAGGTGTTATTATCTTTACACTGTGAATGTTGGCTTTGGTGTATAGTACGGCGGTCAGTACTGATGGCTTCTTGCCAGCACTCTTCCCTGCAGCCACAATTCTATCCTTGTGCCAGAAGGCCCCACATTGAGCGCCACTGTGTCAAATATCTCCACCGCAGAGCTGCTGAAGTGGCTTATATCAAGATCCTCTGGCACAAAGACAAAAGGAAACATTGGTTTACTTACAGTCCTTGAACACGCAAAAGAGGACACAAACAGACTGACTGGAGAGATTCGCCATCCATCACTGTTTATCACACGATATGTCCTTTTTCCCTTTTTGTCTTCCTTGAGTCTTCCTTAGTATTCAAGTGAGTCAACACACTTTAATGTGTCTTGATCCTATTTTTTCATCTGACTAGGGAGGGATCCATGAGGGATTCATGATCATGACCTATATTTAGCTTTAGATGGCTCTGAAATCATACTAATCCATGCTTCCAGTACATTAAGATGAGGTGGACACATAACTATTAATGAATCTATTGAGAGATTTTTTGTTTTTTTGGGGGGGGGGGGNGGGGGGGGGGGGTTCAAGGTTGAATCAGCTTGTCTCTGTGCTTAAATTGCAAACTCTATCCTAAGTGCGATCAAACAGTATTGCATCAATTGCTTCAATGAGATCTTACACATTTAAAGTGCACAAAAATCTATTTTATTAAATCTATTTTATTAATCTGTTTTATTAAAAGAAATCACCATCAGGTCATCAATCTCAGGGCTTTCACAAATTTTAAGACTGCACAGAAATTTGTCAGCAATCCTATTACTTCAAAAAATGACACATAATTTAAAAAAAATAAAGTTAAAATTAGACCCATTCATTTGACTATTAGCCATGGAATCAAAGTTGAACTATGTGTTAAACTAGATGTACTAGACATTGCAGATGTTGACACTAGACAAAACAGTCATGTCAATAGCATGAGCAACATGCATGAGAGATTTTGCAGAAACAAGACTAAGAAACTAGGCAGTAGTTTTTGTTCTGCAGGAGAGACTTCAAGATGGCTCAACACTGTAGAATGACCAAGGTTAATATGCAGAATCTGCCATGCTTTTCACTTTACTTTTAGAGAAAATAGAGTAATGTCATAATGATGGCAGCTCATAGAGATTAGCTCAGAAATAACAACCAAACTTAAATACATTCATCCTCAGTACTGTCCAAAATCTGTTGGTCTGTTGGCTTTTGATAGCATATAGATTTCATGTTTTTACTGTATCTCTGGATATGGGATTTACGTATCAGGTGACAGAAATGGTTGAGAGCAAAATAACACACATTGAGGGTTGTTGGGAATTAAGGGAGAAGAAGAAAATAACTTTTTTTTTTTCACATCTTCCAAGAAAACAGTTCTGAAACTTCAAAAATATCTGAATACTTTGAAATAAAAAAAAAAAAAAAAAAAAAACTTCTCCAAAGTTAACTTACTTTCACATGTTTTGAGTTCCAATTTGGGCAGAAAAATACATTTATCAAGTTGCACCAACAATTTTATAAGGCAAATGTCCAGCAGCAGTGGAAAACTGGAAAATCTGGTCATGTTATGCTGTTAATTTATGCCTCTTGACACACAGGCTCTCCCAGCATTAGGAAAATCATCTCACACTGTGAATAATTTAGCTGTAATGGACTTAGTGCAATTAATAATTTCTTCACATATCCATAGTCAAAGTCTGTAAGATCATTTTCTCAGTAGTTTTCTCATTCCCCAACGCCCTGCGTGTATGTGTGTGTATTTGTGTGCTTGCTTGTGTGTGAGTGTTGTTTTCATCCTCCTTGGTGAAAACTATTTGTTCATTACAGGCAGTTAAAATTCTCCCGCTAATCAGTGCTTCAAGCTTGAGAACATTACCATCTTATTAACAGACTAACATACTCCCGTCATAGCACTTTTCCTGCTTCTCATTCACTGACATGATTCTACCCTCGTCTTGGTACCTTGAACTCTCTTTTCTTATCCATACCTTCATCTTTAAATATCTCTCTCTGATTTTTACTGTACTTTCCCTCTTCAATTTTCACCTTTTAATTCCCATATTCTTCTTCTCTTCCTGTAGCAATCCCACTTTGCATTATTTTTCTGTCACTGACTTTCTGTTTTTTTTAATAATTCGTAATCTCTCACCACTCTGCCTCTTGTTATTTTACAGACTCATTCCTTTCCTCTCCTTTTTGTCCTCCCATCTGCTTGGAAATTAATACTTTAATATTAATAACAAATCAGACAGCCTCTGACAGTTATATCATTTTTCCTGTTTCATGATTGCAGAGAGGAGCAGGGTGGCTGAGAGAAGCAGGCACTTATCGTAAGCACGCATAATTCGCCAAATCCGCAAAAAAATTTTGGCTAAAGCTCAGACCAAGAAATTAATTTAGAACGCATTGGCGAGCTTTTGCACCAATCCATCACACACACACACACACACACACACACACACACACTGCAGTCAGAAGCAATGAGGCTGAAATGCATGCCAACCCACGCAGAATGGCGCTGATTTTTGTGTAACTGTTTTCTGTGGTATATATTCTACATATAATACATAAAATAAGAGTTCTAAAAATAAACCATGCTTGTTATCAATTTAGAAAGTGTTGCAATATTATAAAATTATTTTTTTAAATCATCACAGTGTTATTGCATTGCTGGTGTATGTATTTTAGTGGTGAGAAGCCTCCCACAGCTCCATGTCAGCAGTTACAGGATTTAAAGAATTTTTAACCTTGCCTCATCATATGTGTGTTTTTAATGAACCCTTTGTCTAAACCCTGACCACATCAATGTAAGGTTTTGCTAGTGCTTATATCCCATAATGCAGTGTTGACACAGGAATATAAATATGATTGAAATGGATTTGTGCAAAAAGAAAGTAAGTAAAAGATGCAACAGAACCAAGGATAGGGGAAAAAAAAATTGCAATACACTTTAAATATTGAATGCAAAGAAATACAGGATATATGTGAATGCAGGAATGTGGTGAGTGACCTCCAGAACATCATGGATCAGATAGAGTCCCATGTTGCTTGGCTGGTTGTGTTTTGGCTCTGTGGAAATGTCTGCATATTGCTCTGTGTGTGTGTGTGTGTGCGCGTTTGTGTGTGTGTGTGTGTGTGTGTGTGTGTGAAGNCTGTGTGTGTGTGTGTGTGCGCGTTTGTGTGTGTGTGTGTGTGTGTGTGTGTGTGAAGAAGAATTTAGTGAAGCTTATCATGGTCCACAGTCAGTACATGCAAATTTTGTAGAATCAGAAAATGTATAGGGTCCATTACAGGGGGAAAAGCTTGTATTAAATTGTTCACATATGCATACAGACACACACACACACACACACACACACACACACACAGAGAGAGAGAGAGAGAGCACTACATCACATATTTTGGCATCCCTTCTGCTTCTGTGACCTTGTGTATATGAAATGGCATTTGTGCAGATTGATGGCTAGCAGCTAAGATACTTTGTGTATGTGCGTGCATGTGTGCATGTGCGTGCGTGCACTGTATACCTATCTACTCACTGTACAGTACAGTGCAAGGCATAGCATAGCAATTTGAAAAAATGTAATCACCATAGTTTGGTTCGCTTTTGTTTTATCATGTTCAGTTTATTAAATTGATTAATCTTTCAATCCATGTCTAATTTCAATCTCCTCTCCATAGCCTTCAGTGACACAAACAAGTCACAACATTCATTTGACGACTTCCTCTTAGTCCTGTTTGACATTTTTCCTTTTAGCATACATCATCTGGTCATCTCCACTGATTCAGTGTTATATATATTATGTATACCTCTCATCATACAAAAGTATAATTGTGCAGTTGTGCAGCATTGTCTTCAGTCTTTCATCAGTTTTGTTGCAGATTACGGGCCACATCTAAAAAAAATCATGAAATGGCAGATCTTGGGCTGCCTGGCTGTGTTTATATCAGAAAGGTGGCACTGCATCAACTGGCCCAGCAGCCACTTGAGACAGTATTTACTGCATAATGTCTTCACAGCCAGTGTGGTTTCTTTGTGTGGGCAGTGTGAATTCAGGCTGAACCCGCTGCCTTCGGGGCTCACTCTGGAATCGCTGCTCACTAGAAAGCAGTCTAACTGTTCAGCTGGATCCCAGCTCAGATTCCTTTCAATTATATTTGATACAGTCGTTCATATTTCAGGAGCTGGTTGCTGTTTCTACTGTGTGTTTTTGCATCACAGCCAATCACCCATCGTTCATATTTGATACAGTATAATCTAACGCCAGCTGATCCATTCACTTTGCTCCAGTTTGAACAGCTTGGTGGTTCAAGGCATTCTTGGAGCAGTTCTTTGCTAAAGACAGATGTGGCATAGAACAAAGCGATTGTTAAAAGGATAACAAAAATGCATGGCGACAAAAAGAAAACAGGAAGCATTTATGTTGACATTTATTTTCATGGTGGGGGCCCAAGATTGAAAATATCGGTCTGCTTGTCAGTCAGTTGACATTTTTAACACTTTTTTTTTCTCCCCCACAACACGATGTATTGATAATTACTGGCTAGACTACATAAAATTGTCCTGTATGTGCTCGGTCCCCTGCAGATGAATCTTAATGTTCTTTTTGGTGACTTTCTGACATTTCCCCTGGTGCCAACCATCAGGTCAGATTTCCAGTTTTACACAAAACAAGTGTCAAATTCTAATGTGCAGATTCCACAGTTTGCTGAGCACACTTATGCTTTCAGGGGATGAATCCTTTTAGTTTTAATGAACTAACAGTGTTTCCTGTACTGCTGCTTGCAGGAAAACATTCTAAATTGTTTGGTTTAAATTGTTATATAATATAATATAATATTATATTATAATTGTCATGATTGTTGTTGGCAAGGTTGATTGCAACCTCAATAACAACACTAATAATCCACAGAAATAAAATGTTTTCATTTTGCTGCAAACTCCCAATGAAGAGTTATTCAACGAGCTCCTCATCAGATATTCATGGTATGCATGTAACATATGCTTGTGGGTATGTCACTTTGTGTTTCCGTGAATGTTCATGTGCATGAATCTGTTATTCTGTTGTTTTTATGAGGTTGGAAAAACTTGCATATCTCATTTTCAAACCAGCCTGAACCTCTTATCACATTGTTTACCCTTCTTGATTTCAACTGAAATTACTTTTTCAGGCCATTTAAGCAGCTACAGCATATCCCACACGTACATGCCGTTGGTGTGAAAAGTATATTTTCCTCATTCATGATTGCTGTTGATTAGGATGTAAATTGTAAACACTATGTTAAATAATAAACAGATGTAGTGTGAGAATGGTTAAGGGAAGTGAGAGAGAGGGGAGAGATTGAATGGAAGACTTGAGGAAATGTGGAGAGAAACAAAATAAATCAAGGATATTAGAAGAACTAAAGAATCAAGAAGGATATTAGAAGAACTAAAATTTAGTTTTTTTAAAAAAAAAAACTAAAATGGTGACAAAGGGGGAGGTGATAAACAGGAAAGAAGAGAGACAATAAAAAAGGAAAGGAAGAATAAAAAGAAGAATAAAAAAAGACTGGACAGAGGGAGTAGGAGTAGGGAGATGCATTTTGTGAAAACGAGACACTCCTGTTGGGCTATTAGCCCAATTTTTTTTTTTTTTTTTTNTATATGATTGACACATCCACTGGTGTCCAGCCACCCTCTTCAGGTTTCTCAGTTGTTAGAGGACAATACCAGCAATTTAGCATGTTTGAGCCCAATATATACAATTTGCATACACATTATGTTCCTGACAACAATATGCTACTGGAGCGGTACATTTTAGAATTTTTTTTTTTTTTCCTACCTTGCAGACTGACATTGGTTTCAGTTCATTCCTATATGCTATTAAATCAACTTGGAGAGACTTGAAATGTGTTTGAGATAAATAATTTAGCACAGCAAACAAGATGTCTATTCAGTTTTATTTGTTTATTTATTTATTTATTAATTTAGTTATTTAGTCAAAATAGCTTTATTTAACTGACCTAACATGGAGCTGAACAGAAAACAATGTATGCCTCTACCTGGGAATATAGTTCCAGGAAAATATGGCTTTTACTGAGAAATTATAACAGCCATGACGTATACAATCATGCAAAAGTGTTAGTAGGCACAATACTGTATTTTAAGATAGGTGTCTCATCTGAACATTGATTTAGAAAGATTAGGGGATTTAGTAAAATAAAAAGAAAACTAAAACACGGTTTTATGTTTTGGAAATTGTCAGTGATGTAATGTGTATGTATTGGGTTTAAACATGCAAAATTGCCAGTATGTTCTTTTAATCTCTGCACAATCATTCTTTAACTCTAACCCAAAATCTTAACCAGCAACATAGACTTTTAAAGGTAGAGAGATGGACGAGGAAGAAGATGCAATAAAATGAACAGAATCATAGATAAATAAATTATAAATGAAAGAAATGTGATGAGAGAGCGATGAAACGATGTAAGAGTTGAGAATGGAGCAGAGAGCAGTGAAGGAGGAAATGTGAAAAAAAAAAAAAATCATAAAAAAACAGATTAAAGAGCATGATAAAACAAAAGGAAAATTGAAAAAAAACCAAAGATTTTGTAAGTAAAATTCATCTCTGAAGATGCAAATATTGAACAAAACTAACAGT
Organism: Lucifuga dentata; assembly: GCA_014773175.1. Classification (NCBI taxonomy): domain Eukaryota; kingdom Metazoa; phylum Chordata; class Actinopteri; order Ophidiiformes; family Bythitidae; genus Lucifuga; species Lucifuga dentata. The sequence continues at coordinate 40,452 of VXCM01003284.1, forward strand.
AAGCATGAATGAAAGAAGACATGACAGAGAGCAGATTTTGGGGAGCTTTAAGCAAGAAAGATTTAAAAAAAAATGAAGAAAGGAGCAAGCAGAGTTAGAAGAAAGAGAATGAGGATTAATGGATAAAAGGATGATGGAGAAGTGAAGCGATACAAATCTAAATTGCAAAGAAAGGAGGAATAGAAGAGAGAAAACATAGAAGAAAATAAAATAACCCATCAACCAAATGTCTTGGAACAGAATGCCATAACAATTTCCTGGTAAATACAGATTTGGAAATCAATTACAATTTCTAACAAAATTAATAATGCATCTTCTTCTATGTCTTGTCCTCTGAATGCACCCAAAATGCAAGCAGCCAATCAGAAACAGGTTGTGTGTGTGTGTGTGTGTGTGTGTGTGTGTTTGTGTCCTGTAATGANCAGCCAATCAGAAACAGGTTGTGTGTGTGTGTGTGTGTGTGTGTGTGTGTTTGTGTCCTGTAATGATCTCTGTGTTGTCATTCATCTTGGTTTAGCTTTTGTCTTGTATTTTGATAACATAAATAAATTGATAAATTGAGCGTCTTTGCCAAAGTCAGTTTCTGGTGCTGAGCTATGAGTCATTTTGCTTGTTTCCATTCATCTGTGAATGTAAGGAGCATATGGGCACAGATGGTTATATTGGCAAGTTACCCATGTATCAGCTCATTTAACTAAGAGACAAGTTATAAGAGCAAGAATTCTCCAAAATGTAGACAAATCTGGCATTTGATTTTGTGTGATGCTGCTAATTTTTCTCTTTTTTTTTTTTTTTTTTANTTTTTTTTTTTTTTTTTTAATATATAACACAATCATGCTCAGTGGTCTCTTTGCAGTTAAGAAGGAAGACAGGATAGAGAACGTGGTAAGGGATCTTTAAAGTAATGTAACAAAATGGCACTAATAAAATAAGAGATGAGTCTGCATGTCTACATGGTTTTCGTCCGGGTGTTCCGGTTTCCTCCCACCTCACAAGACATGCAGGTTAGGTGAATTGGAAACTCTAAAATTGACCATACGTGTGAATGAGTTTGTGTGTCTGTGTGTATGTGTGTGTTAGCCCTGCGACAGGTTGGCAACCTGTCCACAGTGTAACCTGACTCTTGCCCAATGGCCAATGAGACAATCAAGGGGTGTCCAGATAGGCTCCAGCACCTCCTGATTAGGGTAAGTGGGTATGGAAGATGGAGATGGATGGATGGAAATCAAAAGAAAAGAAAATGAATTGGGGACAGAAAATATGAGTGAGAAAGAAAATAACACTTTTTTTTATAACACTAAATTTGTGATTTTTCTCTTTTTTTCCATCTTGATCTGTAGCTCCATCTAAAATAGGCATTGTGATACCCAATCTTGAGATGTGAAAATATAGAAATTGCAAAAAAAAAAAAGTCTCCCAATCCTTTAAGCAACTCTTGAATCTGCATCACCAAAGANAATTGCAAAAAAAAAAAAGTCTCCCAATCCTTTAAGCAACTCTTGAATCTGCATCACCAAAGAATCCCTTTTCACCAAATCCAACTTAAATATGTTTGCAGGTTTTTTTTTTGATGATGTCATTGACTAACAAACAACCAAACAGGACCAAAACCATGACCTCCATGGTTGAGGTTATGTTTTGTCCCAAGGGAATGACTGAGAAGAAAAGATAAAAAGAGAAGAGGGCAAAGAGAGATGGCAGTAGAAGAGCAAAAGGGGAATGAAAAATGACTGGAGATTATAATGAGAGGCAAGGAGAGGTCAAAGCCAGAGGACAGGAGGAGTCATTAGAAAAGGTGGGAAAAAAGAGGAGAGGAGAAGAGACAGGGTAGAGGACAGGAAGGAGGTGTGACAGAAAATTGAAGGAAGGAACAGGAGCGATGGAGGAAACAAGACAGAAGAGAGAGAAATGGTGGAAAATTATAGGAACCACTAAATGTGGTTAAAAAGTGGAAGAAATTATTTAGGAGGAGAAATTAAAGGATGACAATAACACAATGGAATAGAGAAAAACGTTTTTAAAAAATGATGGCGGTGATTGACAAAAAAAGGATGGGCAGTAAAATATCCCAAATCTGCTTACTTATTGCATTGTCGTGTTTTAAAACAAGGTGCTTTTAATCAGTAAATTGGTAATTTACATTAAATAAGCCACATACACATTCCCTGTTACACATATTCAAATTTCTGACAGCTGATTTAGCAAGTAAGAGTTTAGAAAATGAGGAAAGAACAGAAGAGGAGTAGGGATCAGGGCAGAAATGTAGAGTGTGAATGGTAGTGTAGAAAAGTGAGACTTGAGGAAGTCACATTTAGGGAAACACACACTGTGATGCCATATTGGTGCCAGAAATGAGCACAGACATTGCTGCTACATTAGTGTGTGTAAAGTGAGAAATGACTGAGAGGAAGAGGATTAAATAGGGCAGGTGATGTAAAAATTTGCATGGGGTCAGAGCTAAACATTCAGGAAATTCATGGTGAGTCCCATTGCTATGACACCAGAATGCCCAAATGAATGTACTTCATTCATTCATTCATTCATTCATTCATTCATTCACTCACTCAACCAGTTAATCACCTACACATTCAGTGACCCATCAATCCATCCATCCAATCATGTATTTATATGTTTCATTGACATCCACAGATTCATTCATTCATGAAACCATGTAAACATCCATCTACTCAATCATCCATCCATCCATGCATCAATTTCACCAGCCACTTGTGAATCCACCTATTGATTTACTTTATTCAATCATAAATCATTCATTGATTCATTAGCCCATCCATCCACCCTTCATTCATTCATTCATTCATTCATTCATTCATTCATTCATTCAACTATTTAATTATTTATCCACTCAGTCACCTATTCATCTGTTCATTCATATTTGTTAATTAATTTAATTATTCCTCCATTCAGTTATTCATCTTTCTATAAGTAATTTGTTAATCCAGTCCCTCATTCATATAAGTAATTTGTTAATCTAGTCCCTCATTCATTCAGTCAGTCATTAATCATTCCAATAATGAAGTCACCAGTTCACTTGTTAATTTATTCATTCATTTATTCATTAATTTCCTACACACTCCAATTCATGCCATGAGGGATGGTGGATGATTATTCCAGCATGCATTGGGTGGAGGGAAGCTTTTTTCTTAAAAGAGTGGGGAAAAACGAGCACCAATAAGACTTTAAAACTCTATACACCTTATTTTGGTAATATGAACAATTTATATCCCTTCTGCAAATAGTAACATAATATGCTGAACCCTGAAACTTTAGGAGGCAAATTGAGGATGAGCTTTAAAAAGCAGGTTGAACATTTGGCAGAACACTGAAAGTAAATTAAGTCTAATGAAAATCCATTTGATTTGCAGCTTGCGAGTGGATATGAGTAGGAATGCACTCGGCCTCTTATCGCATGTCTCTTTAGTCATTAGGCCCTGCCAGGATGCAATTTAATATTTCAGCACCTGCACTCCACTGAGTTAAAAAGCCACCAGGTCCAGCCATTGAATAAAATCCCTCTTTTTGCTGAAAAAGTTGTACGCGCTGTAACTCTATGGATTTGTCATAGTGGGGATGTTGAATAATAGCTCTGTCGGCAATATGCATATGTCTGTGCATGTAAACTAATCCACTGTACTAAAAAGATAAGACACCACAATACTCAACCTATCGTCCCATAGCACGAATGTCACTGTAGTGCCCTCTGTGGCCATTCTTCCAATCCCTTGCCAAGCATTTTGCATTTCTTACACAGGTGGTGTCAATTTTTTTTTTTTTTTTTCNAATTTTTTTTTTTTTTTTTCCAATTCAATTATTTTACTACTGACACAATAATCAAGCTATTCAAGTATAATATGCAGTGTTAATGTGTCAGATTGTAAAAACAAGATGTCAAAACAAAACAAGATGTGTAACAAGGAACAAAATAGGAGTAGCTGCTTCTAATGTCCTAAACACACTCATGATTACAAAACGTAATGCACAGAGCCCAGGCGATGACATTTGTGAAAGAAAATATAACGGCACGCCACAACTTACTCATACGTGTGAATAAAATAATATCCTGTGACCATGATGACCATGACGTGACCATGACCATTACTAATGGTGGGAACGATGTAATTATAAACATAAATAACCCACTCTTATGGCTCATAAATGTTTGCAATTAATCTGCAGTGTCTTTTTCTGAAACAGTTTACTGTTGATTATGATAAAGTGTGATGCATTTGCATGCAAACACTTCCAACAGCCTCCAGCTGTTTCAAAGCGGTTGCCGTAAAGTTCAGAAGAAGACTGCAATTAATTGGTGGTGTGGCTACTGATCCTATGGTCTCTTTATGTTAATAGTTACAGTAAGTCATTCTCATGCATGAATAACTTGTGGCGATGCTTTAAGGATCTTTTTCCCACGCAGTAGTAATTTATGGCCACACTATACATGTCTCGTGGCCATGGTTTACATATCTCATTCCCACGCATTAATAAGTTGTTGCCACGGGATAGTATCTCCTTCACACATATTAGTAACTCGTGGCCACACCTTATGTATTCACAAATGTCACCCCCCAGGCTCCATGGTAATAATCTGTAGTTTCATGTTCAATATTGTATTAGTCAAGTGAGATGGGAGTTTTGGCCTCATGAATGAAACAACAGTGCCAGTGTGACATTGCTACACAGTGGAATATTTAACTAAACGCTCATGTATTTTAAATAATTGGACAGATGATTCTTAACAATTTCTTCCTGGAACAGAGCAACAGTGCCATATGTTTGAAAATGATTAGAATTAACACGTTTACATGCATGCACGGGTGTAGATTATATTGTGGTATTATGTCCCCTTAGGCCAGGATTGTTCAGAAGCTTGAAGTTGAGTCACTGAACTAGAAAATAGCTTGAAGATATTTTGCCGTTCATCAGATATGGACATCAGGGCACAGCCTAAGCATGACAGCACATAATAAATATATAATATAAAAGTATAAAATACAATACTTTAATATCAGTAAATGACAAAGAAACAAAGACAAAACACGAGAGAAAACATGGCAGGGAAGTAGTCGTAAAATCAAATTAACAACAGTTTAGCAATACAAATGCACAAATACACATTGAACATCATTTGAGAATTAACACATATTTTAGAAAGTCTATCTGGAAGGTCACTTTGGAAAGCCTGATTGGGGTCCTCAAAATTGGTTACAAATCATTCACATAATACATTTTGTTTTGTTTTGTTTTGTTTTTTTTTTAATTAAAATTGGAACAAAATGCTAAGCTAAAAAGCTATGAAAGCTGCAGCTTTGCAGATTGTAGAAATGTTTTGTGCTATTGCAGGTTTGTTTTCTACCAACTGTTTCATTGGTTCACTGGAAAATGTGCTGTTTTGATCAGCTATAATGGCTACTTATGTACCACCAAACTGTCGCTGCACTTACATGTACTGTAGCACTGAACTGCTGTAAATGTAAAAATCAACCTCACTGTTCCATTTTTTTTCTGGCTTATTTCACACTTGAATGATGAATAGCTAGTCAGGGCTACATTGTTTGGTTTTTTGTGTGTGTGTGTGTGTGTGTGTGTGTGTGTGTGTGTGTGTGCGTGTGTGTGTGTGTGTGTGTGTGTTTTCAAATCAAGTTTTTCATTGTTACGCAAACATTTTTGATGACACCTGCCTTATATGTTAATTAACAGATTTTATTTAAAAGGTAAACTAGAATGAAAACTGTTTGTGGGAGGGCTGTGTTAAATTTACAGAAACCCTTTTGATAAGGTCGGCGATAGTGTCTTCCTGTCTAAACTGAAAGCTGTTCCCTTTTTATAATGCCACAGTGAAATGGATGACAACTTAAAGGACATAACATGTGTTATGGATTTTAGAAGCCTGTGTGCAGTTTAATACAAATCTTATAAATATCAGCAAGTAGTTGTCAAATAATGCATTTGTGTATCAGATAGACAAAATCAATGCTGTTTTGAGCAAAGGATGAAACTTAAGAAGACTCTGGGTTTTGTGGGTTTTTGGTGACTCTAGAGCTACATGATCAGCCCCAGACTTAATGTATTTGCTGTTCATGGTACAATACAATACCTTAAATAATGGGGTGCAGTTTGGACTGGGTGATGTGACAGCATACAGGATGATGGTAGAGGTTTAGAAGAGTTCTAACTATGTCTCTGCAATACCACGTCATAGCAATTTCTCTGCTTGATTGAATGCAAAGTGAATCATCACCTTGGTTACAAATGTGGCACTGGAGTGTTTTTGCATTCTGTGTTTATTCACCACAAACAGCCAACTGTAGCTAATAACACAATCCAGACTTCTCTCTCCCTCTCTCTCTCTCTCTCTCTCTCTCTCTGTGTGTGTGTGTGTGTGTGAGAGAGAGAGAGAGAGAGAANCTCTCTCTCTCTCTCTCTCTCTCTCTCTGTGTGTGTGTGTGTGTGTGAGAGAGAGAGAGAGAGAGAATGGCTCAAACTCAGGACAATTTCAAAACTTAACAGAAAGTGCAGTTGATTGTCTTCGTTTCCTCCACAGCTCCTCCATTTATCTTAAGTGTATCATTAAAGTAGACTCACACACCTCAGAATAATAGTGTAATGTATGTTGAACATAATCTTGATTTCATAATGTTACTTCAGAGATTTCCTGCCCGAGTGCCAAAGTCGAAAGCCAGGATTATATTAGAGGTCAATTATGCATCAATACATGATGGTTACCATGCATAGCCTGCATTCATTCTAAACTTTGATTGTCCACTCCTTCAAAAAGTAACACATTCTCAAGGTGCAGTGTGTACAAAACTTGTGGGGGGAGTAACGTCAACTTTTGTCAAGTGACGTCAGCATTGCTGTGACGGTGACAGTGAAAACAAGAGATTGGGTTTCATTTTATGGCTCATGTCATTCTACTTTGGCCTAAATTGTTGCCAAATCCATTTGCGTAACAAGTGTGTGAACAAGAGTATGGACAGTTAGCATAAACTAAAATCCAGGGCTAAAAAATAAAAGAAAAGACTTGAGATAAAACTACCTTGAACCATCTGATTGCATTGGGTTTTCACAATCCAACACATGAATGCAATTTCCCAGTGACTGATTAGCAGTCCTACAGTACTGTATATGTAATTATTTCACTGGGAGAAAGGCTGCACTTTGTGTACTTATTGAAACTGCATTGAATCTGAAAGTAGAGTTCACTGGAGTGTAAGTCACATGCTGTAGCATCATGTTTAAATCATGATGTCTCAGAATCGATAAAAAAAAAAAATAAAAAAATAAATAAATAAATAAATATATATATATATATATATATGGCTTATATTACTGACTCTGGTGAGCATGTTATACATATATAGCATATGAGCATGTTATATATATATATATATTTTTTTTTTTTTTCCTCTAACNTTTTTCCTCTAACCACTCCTACTCCACCACTCCTAACCACTCCTAACTTGTCTGTAATCTCTTTATTACAGCCTCATTTGAAGAAAGACATTACTCCAGTGCCATATTAATGATGTTAAACACCATACTGTGTCATTTTTGGATGCTAGTAATCTGATAATTACCATGGTAGAATGCAGACAGAACTGCTCGGCTGCTATCAGTGAAATAATCAGGCAGAATTTTGTCCAGCAAACCTTAGCCTGGGTCCATTTGTGAACAGATGGCTGCATATTTCACTGCTAGGAAACTAGAAAATTGTTAAATATTTTTAGATTTGTGACCAGATAACAAATCACCACTGTGCATGAGACCTGAAACCACTTTTATGTTCCATTTGTTAGTTGGTCTTTTTTTTTTTTTTTTCNTTTTTTTTTTTTTTTTCCTCCAATTTAGATATTCTTGATCTCTTCTCATTTGTTTTTAATTTGAATACCCCAATCAGTACAGAATCATTATGACTGTAATATATTTCCATAAATGCCATGTGTAATGATACAATAATTAGCAGTTCAGTGCAGGTAGTTTAAACCAAATTTAAGTACTTTACTTTAAAATAGTGTGCAATCTCACACTGGCATGTATACTCGATATGTGTAATTGTAATTCTGTTTAAAACAAAATGACAAAACAACACTTAGTATGAATTTCATTGCTTTTACAAAGCAATGACCAGAAATGTTTTCTCACAGCAGGCCTGCCATAATCCAAACTAATTATTTGGCCTATAAAGTTATTTTAATGAGTTATTTCGTGGACTCAAGGCTGTTGACATTCTGAGCTTGAGAGAGAGCAGTTTATGCTGACAGACTGAGACTCTGCTAGAGGGGTAATTCTCAACATTTTCAGTTCACTACTTGCATGTTATGAGTCATTTGAGCTAATGGTCTGTCATTGTTATGTTGCATTAAAAAAATACAGTGTCATTCAGTAGATATGACCATGCTATTCCTTGTACCAATCAGAAACACAAACCAAAATGAAGCCAAGGTCTTTATTATGAAAGTGTCATTAATTTGACTGGATGCCTTCTTTATGTTTTTCCTTTTGGACACTGAGCTGTACTCAAAATAATACCTGTGAAAAAGGATGGAATCTTAATGAGAGTTTGCTGTTTAAAACTTGAAAACACATCACGGTTTCAACAGAATAAAATCATTCACACTTCCCAAATAATTAATGTTTGCCTGCTGGCAAAATTGAATCTTCATTATTGGGTTGATTTAAAACTTCCTGAGGCTCACCTTAACTGCCTCCCCTTACAGCTGTCATATTTAGTGGGGGAGGAGAAGGGAAGTATTTTCTCAACACTTGCAGACAACTTTCAGATAAAATTTATTTCTAAACAATGAAACTGTGATATTTTTGAATGAATCCCTTTAATTGATGTCATGTAAACTCAGTGTACTTCTCTTTACGTTCAAATGCTCTGTTCAGTATAAGACGACAACCTTCTCTTCTATTTAATGGACCACATTTGCTCTGTAGTGAACTTCTTCATTTGAAGCCATGTGATGATTTATGAACTCATCTTGTGTTATTCTATGGCCTTTTATCTTACACCCCTGCCTTTTTTTTTTTCTTGAACAGAATCCTTTAAATGACATACATACATATATACATANCCCCTGCCTTTTTTTTTTTCTTGAACAGAATCCTTTAAATGACATACATACATATATACATACATACATAAATACATAACACTTGCCTTATCTTTCTTACCATAGAAGGTAATTTATAAATATTGCTCTCTCTTAATACATTTCAGGGTTTATCATTAAAATTGACTCACTTACATTTACCATGTCAGTACCACCCTGATTCTAAACAAAATACAGGCAGATGAACATATCCGTTATTTTTAAATTTCCCCACTGGTACATTTTGCTGCCTACTGGCTCAGTGTGTGTTTATTGTCAATTAGCATTAATTTTAGTGAAGTGCTTTGTTGGGAAGCAATGGGCCTAATTTCCAGGCACAAGCTTTACTAGACTAAAAGCTGAACAAAAGGCTAATTTAGTGAAAAAAAAAACATAGATGTTCAGCAGGGACAAGCACTTGAAGGGTATTGCTAATTAACAGGGGTTTAAAAGCGGCATAATTCCTTCCCCCTAAAATGAATAAATAACTATGCTTGTTGTGAATCAACATAAATCCAATTAGGAAGGAAATCTGTTGTTTAAACAGCCTGTGTGGAAGGTGACTTCACTCATCAAATGAACCTGTGGAACTAAAATAAACCTCAACAGGATACAGGACTTTAGAATATAAATTAACAAGATTAGATAAGATATGAAATAAATCAAAGATATGTCAAATTACTTCTAGAAACAATTAAGGATGGATAAAAAAAAGAGAAGGAAATCTTCCTTCACATTTTCTATAAAACCAGTAGCCAATCAACACTCATACACTGTGATATGGCTACCACTTTATTAACACATATGCATGATGGTTATCATGCTTATCCTGTGTTTGAAGTATTGGTTTGGCAGATCCTCAAGGGAAAAACAAAAACAAAAAAAAACAAAAAAAAAAAACTACAATACATGTTCATAAGATGCAATACCTCCAAAGTTTTTCAGGCAATATTAACACAGCAGTGATAGTGACAACTAGAAAAATGGCTGGAAGTTTCAAGAAGAAGAGGACATCAAAAACCTCAGGTACCACCTCTGTTGCTGCCACTATTTCTTTCACCTTCGTGAAATAAGTAAAGTACTGATCTCCTCAAGTAACACCATCTTTGTTTTCACTGTTAAGCAATATCAAAAGTAGTTTTTAAGATGTTTTAATGTTTCCCCCCTAGTGGATATAGCCTGCACTTAAGATGTTAGGACAGGTACGCTGGCACACGTTGGTTGTTGCCCCTCCTCTGTTGTTTGTTTATTCATCTGTTTTTGTTCTGTTTTTCCTGTGCAATTTTTGTATATTCCAGTTTGGGAATTGTAATTATTTCATCAAATTTTTCTGAACTCTTTGCTCTGTGAGTGTTCTTTGCTGGAGGGACTGTTTTTCTTTTTGCTGCTGACTGTACTAACTCCAGCTGCTTGGTGCTGCTGCATTAATGTCTTTTAACTGTCGTCTGCTCCAGCAATTTTCTGTGCATCGCCTCCTACTGGAACTGTTCGAGTACCTGAAAGATCTCATTTCAACATCTTTGAAACTGGATTTATCACATTTGGTCATCTGCTAGCCGGCGGATATGGCTCCTCCACCTGCCAGGATCAGGCTGGCTGCATGGGGAGAGGAGTCTTTCAGCTGTGCTGCTCCTCATCTCTTCCCAGCTCCACTGGGGAGAGCAGCTCCATGAATACATTTAAAAGGGACACTGGGAGACGCACCTGTTCAGCTTTGCTTTTCAGTAGCTCCCTTTTCTCTTATCATCACTGTCCTTTTCTGGGTGGCAGATGTTGTGGTTGACTTTAGGTGTTTGTGGTGTGTGCTTTTTTTGTTGTTTATTGTTTTAATTATCGCCTGATCCTGCTTTGTGGAGTTTTGGGATGCGCGCTTCGTGATTGGAATTTTATTATTGTTATTATTATATAGTTATACTACATGTCTTGTTTTTATTCATATTTTATTATTAGCCATTGTACAGCATTAGATTTGTTCTCTGCTGGTTCTGCCAATACACACGGTAGAGGAGAACTGTCCTTTTGATTTGTCCCTGTTTTCTCTTGGTTTTTTTTCATTTTTTTTTTTTTACAGATAGGCAATTAGGTTTACTATTGTAATTCTTATTTTGATAGTTGAGTAGGCTGATCCTTTTGTTTGTAGTTAGGGATGGTTTGTTTGTTATTTTGGCCTTGGCTCTCCCTGAAGTTTGATTTAAGCTGCCAATCCTGGCAATAAATCTGGTAAATCATTGAACAGACTGCACTCTTTTCATCCAGCTTTATGTTACTCCCCGTTCTCCCCTAGACCAACTTGGGGATGTAACACTTGTACTTAGCTAAAATCGAGTAGAATCCAATCTTAACAAATAATGATGATGGTGATGATGCCCCCCCNTTTTTTTTTTTTTAACCTTTCCTGAAACCTAGATGATTTCTATTATATCACAGTTAAAAGTGCCACTTAATAAACACATCAACAATTATTTCCCCTGGTTGTGAAATAACTCATATAGTTGAGCTGCTGGGTAATTTCCCATTATATATTTCTGCACTACAGCTTCATGATCACGAGTCACAGACCAACTCAAATGAAAACTGAGGTTTAAACGACAGCATCAACAGTGCCTGACTAGCAAAGATATTCACATAATTAAAGGCTAAAACATTACTATTTTTCATGGTGATGGTTACATTTTTCATATGAGCTGGCACAAAATGAGGCAAATTACATCAGCAGAGACACCTCATTAGTCTCAGTGAATGATGACAGTGGTGCTTAGGGTTACAACTGAAGAAGGGAAAAAAAATTTAGCTGTATAATATTGAAGACAAGAGGAAAATAGCCTCTTGCTGTGCCATTTTGTAGTTGGCATTACAGCTTAACTGCATGTATGTTCCACATTTGCTGGATACATTTTATCGCCAACAACATAATCACACCACATAAACACATTTTGTAGAGTTCATCCATATTTCCTCTCTGCAAGTTCATTTACGGCTCATATTGAGTCCCACAACTCATGTCAGTCATCTTGCCTGTCTCATTTTGATGTAATTTCTTTGATAGATATAAGAGTCACCACAGCTTCATGATACATGAAAAACATGATGAATAGACTGACTGATTCAATAGAATCTACATGTTTATACAAAATGCCGGGTAAGGGTTTCTCTTTACAGCAAAGACTGGCTGAAAGAGTATCATATTTTGATTTCTTGTACAAAAATGCAGGGTTTTTTGATGAAAAAGTACAAGATAAAACACTTATCTGCTTTAACAGTGATTCATAGGCTTCTTAGTTTGTAATTTCAGTTGATTAATTCAGATTTTTTTTAAGATCAGGCTTGCTTTCATAACTGGTTTTCATAGCCTTGGAAACTCAGAGATTTGAGACCACGCTGCATGAATCATGTGGATTATAATTTTTTAAGCATTTAGCTTGTAATCCTGACTAACCACTGATGAGTATGTAGGCACTGTGCGGCTTGAGGCTAGAGGTCTTCACAGGTCCAAAATTTTGATCCCGTAATCTGAAACAGACCTGTGGAAAAACTGACCTGAGCCTAATAGACAAAAATTAGTCTTCAAAAAACTGAGATCAGACCTTAAAGGGACCAAGAACAGTTGGAACTGATCCAAAATATGCCTGACAATAATTAGTTCTTATGTAACATGAAGTCTACCCAAACAGACCCAAATAGAGAGAACACTAACACTGAAGGGGAGCTCATAAAACACAACTCCAGCCATAATATGACAAATAAGACAAATATTATCGCACAACTATGCTCTATTATTCATAAATGCCTGTTACTCTCATCTTTTCAGCATTTGCCTTGAAATAAATTGCATTACATTTTTCCTTGTTTAAATGTATGAGAAGTTATTCATAAAACACACTGTCACACAAAAATGAAGACCTCAATTTCAGTGGTATGAAATCTGGGTTACATTTACCTCAGAGGTTTTAGTGATCAATAAATTTAATATTTCAGCTCACTCAGTTGATCCATTGGTGTATTTAAATGGCAAGTTTTGATCAGATCTCACACACATTTTCATGGCGTTGGACCTCTTCCTCAAACTTCATCAGCTGTGCTCTGTGACTCTCTCACATGTGACACAAACACCACATCCATCTCCTGTGCACCAGACTCCCAATGTGTGGATCTCCTGTCTCTCTTATGTTAGTGTCAATCTCTTAAAATGTGGAGCTCTAAATCAGAGAATTCAGGATTTAATACATCAATTTCACTTTGGCAGCAGATGAAGCTGTATGAAGCATTGCTCTTAAATATGAAGTAGCTCTTAAAACATGCTGCTCTTTATTGGCTTTTACCTGTGACATCCTTTACAATGTGTCAGCAATGTGATGATGCACTGATTAACATAATGGAAGCATTAAGAATGAGCTTAAATGATCACAGCACTTACTTAGCGTATTTAGCTGTTTGTTTTTATAAAACCTTCATCTGTGTCTTGCCTTTTCTCCTGTAGTGATTATGACGCACCACAGGATCCGTGCTAATAGGAAGCCTGCATGCACTGTATGTATGAGACATATTGACACACAGACCAAATATCTCCATCAATGTAGTGTTAGTCCCTATCTGGATCCAATTGTACTAAATGTAATTTGGACCCAGCACTACTTGGGTGCCAGGTCAGGTCTTGGTTCTTGAGGTCACTTTAGCTGCACAAATAACTCCAACACATTTTGTCTGTCACTCTAATTAAACCTTTTTCCCCACCTTGTTCATTTTATATATATATGTGTGTGTGTGTAGCAATAGAAGAGACAGGAAAAAAAAGCAGATGCATGACACAGACTAACATCACAACCAAGATGATACAGGAAGCCAATTAGATGCAAAACTAAAGAGTCCAATCAACCAAAGGGCATTTATCAATTAACAAATGATCACAGGTAAATATGAATCAAATGTATTCAAATTTATTCACAGAAGATAATTGCATGAACCAGGCTTTTGACATCTTGGTAGACAATATCCATTAACAAAGGGGTGCTACTGAATGGCAGGTGATGGCAGGTGTGTATGTGTGTGTGTGTGTGTGTGTGTTTTGTACACACTCTCCCACCCACCTGTCCACAACTCTTCTGTCATCATCCAACCTTCCCATCTTCTTGTTGACACATTTATAATCTCATCTTTCTAAAGAGATGCAGACATATAAAGACGCATGAAGTAAAACAATGAGTGAAAACGAGAGATGGAGTGAGGAAAAATAGGAAGATGGGATGAATAAAAGCAAGTAATGGGAATAAAAGAGATACCATGCAGCAGGGGAGGAGGGGGTAAAAGAGAAAAGGAGCGTAAAGCAATTTGAAGGGTCAATATTTATGGAGATGTGTGTCTGCAAGCAGTGAGTTGTGAAGAGCTGCTGAGAATGGAGGAAGGGCAGAGGAGAGTGGTGAGTGAGACAGGTAGGAAAAGTGACAGCGAGGGAGGGATAAAAGGGATGAGGAGGACATAGTTTAATGCTGAGAGAAAGAAGAAGAAGAAGATGGGACCAAATTTAAGACGGAAAAATGGGAAGTGGAAGAAATACATCAGTACAAATTTGTCAAAAAAAAAAAAAAAAAAANAAAAAAAAAAAAAAAAAATACATCCATAAAAGTGAAAGAGCATCAGTAGTGGATTGGAAAGTAAAACGCAGAACAGAAACACGAACAACAACAGAGGCGTAAGCAATAAAAGAAGAGAACTACTCCTGAACGGTATAACAGGAGTAATATGAGACTGTGCTGATGAGTAGCCATATAGCTTTCGCCTGGTCTGAATCTCGTTAGTGTTAATTGGGCTGAGTCTGTCACCTAGACAGAAGGGCTTGGCCACAGCCACCGCTTGGACATATGGCCAGCCGCACGATACACAGAGCTGCCAAAAAAGAGGATTACTTCACAGCAATGCGGATGATCAGAGGATTCTCACATAAAAAGTGTAAGGATATAGCTGAGGAATTACAACCTAGTGCAATGTGCATTCTGTTTTTAAAGGATAGCAATGCCGTGATTGGAGTATTGCAAAATAACTCGTGTTTCTTTGCTGCAGCCAAGTAGCAGAGAACACACTTTCCAGTACACACATCACAGAAGGAACATCTCCAACATTTATGATGATTACGTATTATAGCTGTATATACACTATTAACCCATTGTATCATAATTTGGACAAGGATGTAGATCATTCTGTAAAATCAATAGAGGGATTGAGGACTAAGTGAAAGAAACGAAACAAAACAAAACAAACAAAAAACAAAAACATCGTACATGTTTTTTCATGTTTACATGCTTTAAAATAAGTTGCTTTTACATGGCATTTTAGAGTAATTCATAAATGTGTCCATAAGGGCAGCTTGCCAGCTTTGCGCTAACATGTCCCCTCATTTACAAGCATCTGTTACAGCCTCTTTTATCATTTGCATTAAAAGAAGCATTACTGCGAAGTACTTCCTCATTTGCATGTGAGGTAAGGTGCTCTCAAAACATCTTATAAGCACAGTTTAAAGAAGTCAAAACACAGTTTCACCTGCATGAAATCTGAGTGAAACAGATTTTATTTTAAATTGCATTTTGCAATTATTCACCAATAGACTACAAAATAAAACCCAGCATGCAATACATTGATGTTTAAATTCAGAAGTAAGCGTTGACATTTCTAAGCAGTTGTCAATTCACACATACAGTGTCCCAGCATATTCACATTTATCCAGCCTTACAAATACATGCAGATGTGAAACAAAAGCACACAGTGTGTGTGCGTTTAAACCGTAGAGGAAGATTTTGTGAACCAAAAAAAGCTGTGGATCAAGGTATTCCACTGAAAAGAAGATCTCTTGATGTTGAGGCGTGCCAACAATTTCATTTTCAATATGTTTGATGTAACAATTTGTGTGGTTATCCTGTGACTGTGGAGCTGAGGTGTCTGTAGTGAAACCTAATCTTTTTTGGGTTTGCCATACTTTAAACAAATTAACTTTCTGAGAGGCTGAAATAAATTTCTTTCATCAAAGGGAGCACAGTGAGACTTGATGTTGTTTTATTATATTGTTATCCCGCCTTCTGTTCCCCTGATCTTATCTTGACAATATGCAGTGTACCTCATCAGGGTTTGGAGTTTATTCTTATATTATATTGTAAACTTTCTCTTTAGCAGTGTCCTATTTTCCACTCCCTATATCCCTGGTGAAATGTTATTTGTTTTGCCTCTTTTTCTCACAAAACATATTTACACACGTTCCAAACACAAAGAGGATGCTTTAAGGATGACATATATTCACCTTCAGTGTGACTTTGAGAACATTTTTAATGTCAAACAATATGTAATTAATTGTGCCAAATGATGGATCATCATTCATCACATCTTCTGATTTTTCAAACTGGCATGAGGATCTGAACCACCAACAGTGGTTCAAATCCTGTTTGAACCACTGTTGGTTGCAACAGTTTAGTTGCAAATCTGCCTGTCATGGTGTTCATTTTGTCTGATGACTTCTGTTGTATTTGCTTCCATTCACTTATCAAAGGGAAGTGTTAGTAGAGCAAGGCAGATGGAGGTAGATACTGTTGATAGATGGTGACTCAATTTCAATCTTTTCGTATTTCCTCTGTCATTAATATTCCTCAGGCAGTGGCTGTAAAAAGGCAGTCTGGTGAAAAATGCTTAATATTTACTGTGCTAGCCTGAAGCTGTAGTTGCAGGACATGAACAGCTGGGACAGATTTGTTTCTGTGCTCACTTTGCTTGCAGTGACTCAGAAAGCAGTCAGCACTGCTCACACCTTTTGGAGATTTATAACGCTCAGTTATTGGGCTTAAGTATTTTTGAGTATCGACTTGGATATTATTTAGTTTTGATAATATGACACCTAGAAACCCTCCCTTTCTGTCTTGTCTTGCACTTTTTTCCTCACAATTTATCTCCTTCTTGATTTATGCAACTCCTTCATAATTAGTATTTCACTTATATGTTGCTATCTGTGTACACAGCAAATTCAGCAGAGTCAAAATAACTCTGTAAGAGTTAATCTCAACACTTTCAAAGTGTCTCATGGGGTCCACTCCCAAAAGTGTTATTTCAACACTTTTCAAAGTGTTAGCATTTTAACACTATAATGGAGTAAATATTAACTCTGTGCAGAGTTGAAATTTAACACTGCTCGACACTACAAAGTGTTAAATATTCTCAACACCAGTGTCAGGAGTTAAAACTGAACTCTTTTAAAGTGTGACATATTTTCAACACTAGTGTAAGGTGTTAAAAATTAACTCTTTTATTGTGTAATTTTTTAACTACTTAAGAGTTACCCTCTAATTAGCATATTGTGTGTAAATATAGTACAATACAATTTAATGTATGTTAAAAAATGACAGACCTATCCTGTTTGCTTCAATCCACATTTTTATTTCAGAAAATCTTAATTAATTACTGACTATAATGCTGTCCAACACTAGTCTCTCCTCTTCATCATCAGCATGATGAAGAGGAGAAGAACACTTCTCCCTGAACAAAGTGGAATTACTTTGCTCAATAAGAAGCATTTCTCAGTTAAAGCTTATTAAAGCTTCAACAACAAAACAGCAATATAACAGTTAATAGTAAGCAGAATGCAGCAGGGATATCATAACAAGAACACACACTCTCTCTGATGGTGACACACCAAAAAGTAGAATGCATTCAAATGTAACTCAAACTGTTACAGCTGCAACAAATAAACTTATACAAAGCTGTAACATTCACAAAAAGGATGATAACAGATATTTACAACAGAACTAGAACTCAGAGCATGTAACACTGCTGCAAGCATGCTGGGAGAATCAGAGCAGCTCAATCCACCGTCGCTACAGTGTGTTTACTGCAGACTTTGCATGTCGCCTTTAACAGCAACTTTTAACTTCTCATGTTGGGCCTTTTAGAGCCTTTGTGTGAAAAACAATAACCTCATTCTAACTCCGTCCAGGAGTATCACCTGCTAGCATGAACTCTTTGATAGCATGGCTGCTATTCATAAAGAGAGTGTGGAAAACTTGGATATGATCAAAAACAGTCAAATTTAAGGAAATTAACATTTAAATGTTTACCTAAAAATGAATTTTGAAGTTAACCATTGTTGTTGTGACTGCATGTTATGCTCAAACTAATGAAGCAGAAAAAACTCCCAACACCCTCAGAGTTGAAAGCCAGTGTCAAAAACTTCCAGATCATCAAATCAACACCGTCAGTGTTGATTTGACAAAAATGGCTTCAACACCCAATTTTGACACCAACTATTTAGTTGACCGGGTGTCAAAAGAGGCAAATTACACCAAATCCATAGTTAGATTAACTCCAGACGTAGTTGGATTGACACTCTTTTCATCAACACCAGAATTTTAACTCTGCTGAATTTGCTGTGTATGTGGCAAAGGGGTGGCCACAACTGCATTCCATTGTACAACTTTATGTGTATAATAGCAATAAAGCAAACTTTGAACCTTGCTCTGTGATACAGTATGTGACTGTCACACCAAATGTGGAAAACTGTCAGGTATTGAAATACTTGGTTACAGTCTTAGTCTTGTTTACTTACTCTCTTGTAAGATAGCGCTTCATAATTTTTAAATTATATATACTTCTATCCATTCATCCATTTTCTTTACTCGTTTGTCCTGTTAAGGGTCATGGGGGAGCTGGAGCCTATCCCAGCGGTCATAGGGCGAGAGGCGGGCNGTTTGTCCTGTTAAGGGTCATGGGGGAGCTGGAGCCTATCCCAGCGGTCATAGGGCGAGAGGCGGGCACCCTGGATAGATCGCCAGTCTATCTTATGCAATATTTTTTAATGGATGCTAATTTAAAATTAAAGAAAAGAAAAGAAAGGTTATTGAACAAAATGTTTTAGTACTGTGGAAAGTTGCACAATTATCATTAATCAATATTATTATTATTATTATTATTATTAATTAATTAATTAATTTGTTTGTTTATTTATTTTGTATTAATGCTATAAGCTTTTCACTACTTATTGCCTAATGATGTATATTTTAGGTGCAGTGAGGACATTAACTTTGTGGCTTACTTCAATAAATTTGTAATTTATCTATTTAAGGGAGTAGTAATAGTGAAATGTCCATGTTCTGTTTAATTGTCTGTCTAATGACCAGAACTGACTTGTTCTAATGTCTTAAGGCTAATAATTGTTAAACTAAGAAAACCTTAAAGGCCAGACAGAACACAATCAATGGGACTGTCTCTCTCTCAAATGAGCTTATCTTTATGGAATGAGAGATTTAATTATGTTGTGTAGGCTTTTCATAAATGTTGGCATCTCACTTCAGTAAGATTTGATTTTACATGCTGTGGATAAAATACAGCTTGGAGTTTGTTGATTATGGACTATGGAAATGGCCACTTTCCAATAAACATCTTAATTGGGTGAAATGAAAATATAGTAATTGCCAGATAGTGTACTTTTTTAAGCAAAACATTTTGTTTATTTGAAGGGTCTGGCAAAAGAAATGACATTTTATGGAGGTTCTTCTATGTTTAGATTCTGGTTTATGGTTGAAACGTGAACCGAGTGTCATGGCACGCACAGTGGGAGAGTCATGGAGTGGAGGTGGCTTATTTACAAACAGATGCTACTCCATAATGACAGTGGTGGTCCTTGGCAATCTGTGTGTGTGTAGAGAGTGAAAGGCCTATGGTTCTCTTAGTTTGCAGGCTACATACTGCAGTCTCCTGTCACCGATTGTTAGGTTGAAAACCATGCGCCACTTCAAATCATATGGTCTTTGCTTGGGTTTGTGTATGTATGTGTGCATGTGTAAGTTGTTTCCAGTGTACTCCATTTTTTTTTTTTTTTTGNTTTTTTTTTTTTTTTTGGCTTTGCGAAAGAGTTTCTTCATATCTATCTTCATTTAAAACAACTCCAGAAATACAACTGCAGGATTTAAAGTAGACAGAAACTAAGTAACCCGCATACCTCTGCCAAGGCTGAACAAGCCTCAACAAAATGTGTCTTGTTAGATAATAAATTGGCCTAAGGAGGGAAAAAAAAAACAAAAAACAAAAAAAAAAAAAAAAAAAAAAAAACTGTTCTAAACATAATATATTTCTGGATCTAGTTAAAGGTGTCAACCCTGTTTGCATGCTAATTAGCATAACCTCAGCTACAGATTAGTGATTGTTTCCTGTTTGTAGCTATATTTGTTATTGTACAGCAATTCCATTAATGTGCCTCCTGCCCAAAACTATTTTTCAGGATATTTTCAGACTTGTAGTCTGTTTACCCTGATCTGAGTCAGTGACTAAATAGTTACAATGTTGTATTTACTGTTTGGTTTGGTTTGGTTTGGTTCAGTTTCACACTGGAAATAATTCAATCAAACCAAACTATTGTATATTACCAAAAGCCATGTGAGAACACTTGTCTGATTGGTCAGATGTGTCTGAGAGCAGGACCAAGAACATCAAACTCGGAAGACATAATGCCAAGATAATTAAATAAACTGGAACAGATATTGGGGAACTGTGATACTCTCCTGGTCAAAGTCAGTAAGTTTTGACCTTAAAGCAAGACAGCTATGCATCTGAAAAACTGCTTGTTGCTGTTTTTGCTGGTTTTAGATTAGTCAGTATATCAAAAGATGCACTCCAGAGTTTGTATTTTTGTTTTGATCTGCATAAGAGTGTGATTAGTGCTCAGACCTGCCCAAAGGAAGGGAAATGAATCCTTGTCCACTTGAACATGACCAAACCATATAGGTGTGAAAACATCCTTACTCCATCAGATCCATAACAAATAGCACCTACTGATAGTCTATCACAGTACAAACATGCTTGATTTTTTTTTTTTTTTTTTNTTTTTTTTTTTTTTTTTGAGATTTTCTATTATGTTTGAAGGCATTGACAGAAAAGGGAAAAACAAACCCTATCTTGAAATTTTAAAAAGATCTGTTAAAAAAAATTCCTGGATCTGCTTCTGAATCTTATGATGGCATATTAATGCCATATAAGATGAAAAAAAGTGAGGAGGGCATTATTTCAAGTTTTTAAACTCGCAAATTTGTGAGTTTTTAAACTGATAATTGACAAGTTTCTTTGCAAGCACATGACCTTATTAAATTATCCTTTTCCATCGGATTTAGCAATAAAGAAATATTTGTGCTTTTGGTGCAAAATTATCAAATTATCATAACATATGGATCATCAACTTATCAAAAGCATAGAGACTTAAAACTGGCAGATTTTCGAGTTTTGAAACTTGCAAATTTGTGAATTTAAAAAATCAAAATAATGTCCCCTTTTTTTTTTTTTTTTTGTCTTATATGGCCCTAATAACAACTGTATGACTCCATATCCATTAATTACACTTAGCATTGTTGACTATTGACATAAATACATCTTACACTTGGGAAATATGTTGGGTTTCTGTGAAATTGTAAAACAAATCAGTGAAACATGTTGTTTTTTCCTCCTTTAGGGTTTCAGCAGGTGTCAAGATGACACTCTGTTATCAGCTCATTATTTCTGCTGAGCTTTGAAGAGAGAGAGAGAGAGAGAGAGAGAGAGAGAGAGAGTAAATATGAGGGGGGAGGGAGAGAAAAGAGGGAATTTTGTTTTCGCAAGGTATTTTCCCAGCTAATGAATTCTCACCTTTTGAGTGTTTATGTGTCTTTTCTTGAGTTGTGCTGGGTTTAGTTAAAAAAAAAAAAAAAAAAAAAAAAAACATAGGGGTAAGTTTTAAATGAGTTGCATTCATGGGTTCTTACGGCAAATGTATCATTAGTCAGAAGAGTGGAGGTTTTTCTTTTTGCTGTCACTCTTTTTTATCTGTCTCTTTTCCGTCTCTCCTTTTAATCTTTTCATTTGCTATTTTCTCTCTTTTTTCCACTGAGCCTGGTCCACAGATGGGAAAAACTGTGATTTATCTGTCTGGCAAGAATTGAAAGAAATCACACACACACACACACACACACACACACACACACACACACACACACACATAGATGCTACACATACAAACAACACCCAATCTTTGTTGAACATCATTTAATCACCTTGTCCAAAAATAATTCAATCTTAATGCCCTTGATGTTTATTCTAATTTATGACTCAACACGTTTTTACCCTTGCAGAGATGAAGTTAATGTTTGATGTTTGATCTTTGATGTTAAACTTGTGTTATTTTCAGGAATGAATATGTTACATAAGAGTTGTAAATTAGTTATGAACCTTTCCTCTTGAACCTGCATCCTAACATGGATGCAGGTTCACTTCTATAATGAAAGAAACATCAAGTTTTATCTGTTTCTAATGATGGCCTGCTCACAAGCTCATAATTTTCTCCAAGGTAACAAATACTTTAATAGACAGACAGCTGATTTCCTGCCTGTGTCAACAGGTGCAGATTATTAAGTGTAACTGAATGCAATTACTGTGTTTCAAGTTGTTTTCAAATCTATAGTCCATTTACTCTGGTATAAATCAATGAGTATGTTGTTAATTTTGTTGCATTTAGCCTTGCCTCCATTTTGTTTCACACAGAAAAAAATCCAATTTCACCAAGATATATCAACAAAAGCCATTTGAGAACATTCACTCTGCTCATTGGTCAGATACGTCAAGAGGCAGGAGCAATAAGATTGAAACAGAAAGAAACTTATTGTGCTGGGGTAACTATTATAACATAAAACAATGAAACAGAATTGACATACATTCCTAATTGTATCATCCTTTGGACTACATGTCAAGCAAAACTATGCCAACAATTTGCAATTCAGATGTCTCAAAAAACAGCATGTGTTTTCATTTTTTGAGAAGATGCGCTGTACTCGGTTCAATGGGAGAATAGGGTGCAAAAAAGAACATGCCGACCTTCAACATGCTATGCTGAATATGTCCTTTTCACACAGTAGTCAAAGGTGTAGGATGTTAACCACATGCCCCTAACCCTCTCTGGCCCCAAATCAATCAATTCACTAAGAGATCACCTTGTAGCTCACAAATAGTTTCCATCATGTTCACATCACAGACACTCCTCAAAACATTGTCAGTCCAGTTTTTTTTTTTTTTTTTTTTTTTTTGGATGAAGTGTTGAAGTGTTCAGACCTACTCAAACTGTAACCAAAGGTGGGAATGTACTGAGTTGAATTTAATGGGACTAAACCATGTAGGAGTGAAAATGTCTTTTAATAACAGAAGATTAATAAAGATGTCCTCACAATTTTATGCTTGAACTTCATACACAAATTGCTATGCAAAACTTTAAACTGCATGCCCATATAAACACAGAAAGGGAATTTAATTAATAAAAAAAAAAAAAAAAAAAAAAAGAAAGTAAAAATAATCAGGGCAACTCCATAGCACCATGCAAAATCAGCACAGCGGCAAGTGAAGTTCATTCATAATGATTCCATTATGTTAAGCAGTACACAAATATCCCATTAATGTCATATTAGTGGTGTCCCAAATAACATCAGTAAAAATCATTGATGAGCTGCTTCATATTTAAGATCTACAATTTGTACTGCTTCCTCTGGCTGCATTGTTCTTTTGCTAATATAAAAGACTAGGATTGAGTTTTGTTTTTGTTTTTTTTTTAATAGCCAACTTTCTAACTACTGTAAGAAAAAAAAGTGAGATGAAGAGAGTGAGTGGGCAAGTATGACAGAGTGCAACACTGACAGAAATGAAAGTGTAACTATTTTTTTTTCTCATTATTTTGACATGGTGAAATACTGAAGAACAAAAATTACCAGAATAAAACAAATGTAATACTGCTCACAGGCATCTTGACTTTCTGGTGTCTGCATGTCTCAGATCTAACATCCATTCAAACATCACATTTGGAGTAAATTACAGAGATGAGATAATAACTTTGTTGTTCTCAAAACACACAGCCTATTTTTATTCTCTTGCCAGTCTAATTTACCAAATGGTCTCAGTATTTCAGTTGTGATGTGCAAACACAAAAATGAATGCACTGAAGACTTCAGGTGTCAGGCTTTTAGTCTGTGCAGCTTATGGTTTCCAGGTCTATTTAGTAAAAAATCCCTATAAAACCTGGAATGAACTGTTGCCCAAAATTCTTTTCAACTTGCTGAACCTACTCAAGTCATGCGAGCCTCACCTCTTTAACCTGAGGTTTAGGCTCTGATGGATCAGATGGAGGAATAATTATGTCACGTGTTAAACAGCAAAACACAGTTAAAACTTGTCCAACTCCCACTTGTGTAGCATGAAAATAGGATGTCCAGATGTACATGATTCCCCAGTATTACATTATGTCAGTATTTAGGGCACAAATCATGTCCCATCAGGAGAGTCCAAATCCAGTCCAAAATTGCATCAGGAAATAGCCCAATCCAGTCCAAAATTGCTGGCTTGCATGTGAAAGGTAAGTAGCCAGACGAAAATGCCAATGATGCCAGAGGTGGGGCGAATAAGTCCGCTGTTTCTCTGTGCCAAGAAAATTATAAAAGAAAAAAAAAAAAAGAAAAAGAAAAAGATGTTTGCTTAGTTGAAGTAACTAAGCAAACATCTTTTGCTATCTATGACAGTTTTTCTGTCCTTCCGTCTGTCTGTGGCACCAATATAGAACCCGACACTGTATAAAGTTGCAATTCGGCAGGTTTATTGCTCAGGACACAAGGACGTGTAGTGTTGTGTGTTAAGTTGTTTAAATGAGCTTTTCTCAAATTGAGCTGTGCTGATAAAAAGCAGTCCTCATGCCAGGATACGCTCTGAGCACGGCAGCAGATGCTCCGCTCCATGGGCACGCATGACAGGCTGCTGCGCACACCATAAAGTCTGGCCTAGTCCTAACATGCATGTTGTCAACAGACACTGCACTCGGTTTTAATTAATATTATATTGTGCAGTGCAAAGGCTACCAACCCATCTCTCTCCCGATGGCCAGTCCGACCCTGACGGGGGACCAAATATTTTTTCAGAGAAATTATCTGATCTTAGTTATGTGAACATGGAAAACAACGCTTAATACGGTGTATCAAAGTATCATATCAATTCACATATCAAAATGTGAAAAAAATCACTTTTGAAACATAGTGAATAAAGTGCATAACAATGAGCTGAAAATACGTCCTTCCATCTGTCAGCACGTCCTCTAAAGCAGCTATCATGCATCTTTCAGTCTCAGCATCAGTGAATGGCTTTTGCTTTTTTGCAAGAATCCATGCAGCACGGAGGGAGGCTACTGCAGCCTCTCTGGCTTGGAACAGGACCGAACCATGATAGCTTGTCTCTGCTGTTAGGTCCTGCATTTTATGTCAGCGAGTGTCCAAGCCTGCTGCTATCCAAGCCTAAGATTATGTTCAAAGTTTGGGTCCTGGTCTTAAAAGCATCTTCTCAAATTGTATTCTTTAACCACGGCGAGCGACTGTTACAGAGCAGACATACTGGTTTTGTTCCAACATTTACAGACAGATATTTCTCAGTTCACTCATCATTGAACTTTTGTTTTCAACGTCAAATTGTGTCTTCTTTAAAGCAGAGAGAGACATTTGGTAGCTTTTTTTAAAACATGCTGAAAAGTTAGCAGAGTAAACAGTGAGCAGTTCATGCAGAATTTGGCATCATCCTGGGTGGAATAAAGAGGAGTAAATATGATGGGGAATGATCTTGGACAAAAAGAGTTTTACACTTTTTTTTTTTTTTTTTTTTTTTAATATATCAAATTTAGTGTTCAGAATCAATCAAATGGGCAGATAAAATATAGCCAGGGGCCAGATTGGCCCGTGGGCCATTATTTGAAGAGGTAAACAGTATATGGTGTAATAGGATGTGTTAACCAGCCTGAGTTTTTTAAAGTACATCCTCTTACCTTAACAATGCCCAAATTACCTTTCTATTCCACAGTGGATCACAGGATTTGACTGTGTTTCAGTGTTCTCTAGATACACACACCCCATACTGAGAGCAATTACAGGGAGCTCCTCATTCTTAGTGGCAACCAATTGAGAATGTACAGAAACTGTGAGAAGGTGACAGCACACGTGTTCCGCTGATTTATGTAGAGCATCTGAATGATCACCGGCCTTCCTCAGAGAACACTTGAGCTCATAGATGTACTGTCCTAGGTGTTTTCCCATTTGTACAGATGGAGGGCCTGTGCCAAAGCTTTACACCATCATGGTCTGAGTTTTGTGCTCCATGAGTGACGATATTGCATTTTTAAGCCCAATATACACAACCTGCATACCCTATGTTAGTTACAACCACTTTCCAAAGCATAAAATGATATTTTAATTTTCCTGTAGTTTTTACAAATCCCCTAGTCTTTCAAAATCAAACATTCAGGCGATACACCCACCTTAAAATTCAATGTTTCATTTTCTAATATGTATACACAATTGTAGAAGGCATCATCATTTTATTTTCTCAGTAAATACCGTCTTTTCCTGTGACTATATTCCCTGATGGAGCCATATATTGTTTTCCATGCAGCTCCATGTTGGACCAGTTAAATAAAGTTATTTGACAAACAAAAAAAACTTAATAGCCATCGTGTTTGCTGGGATGGATTACTTACCTCAAGCACATTTCAAGTCTCTACACATTGATTTGAATTGTGTACTGGAATGAATTGGAACCAGTGGCAGTCTGGAAGGTAGGGAAGAAATTTCTAAAATTTACCGCTCCAGTACTATATTTTGGGAAATGGTTATCAGTATGCAGGTTGTATATATTGAGCTCAAATGCAATATTGTCAACTAAAGAGCAAGAGTGAATCCCAGCTCCCTGTGGCTGTCAAGCTGACACAGGAAAGGCATGTGAAATGTGTGCATCACTTATCAGCCTTCATTCATTTAGGATATTACTCAACATCCAAGTCAAACTGTGAAACATATTGTTACCCTGCTTGATGATTAGAGATGCATCAGGACTTTACATATCAAAATGCATTGCATAAATGCCCAAACAAAATATTTTTCTGAAATAATTTATCTGTCTTCCATACATCATCCATGTTCAATATGTATGTATTTAAGACCAACAGTTATGATGCTCTTTACACAAACTGCACAATGTCGGTTCACCATAAACATGGCATGGTGTGAAACTGGCTCTCCCATATCCTGCTGCGCACAACTTAGTCTCACTTCACCAGCACAAAGCTCCACCATCTGCCATGATCTGCCACGTAAATATCACATCACATTAACTTTTGTGTGTGGCTGTATGTGTCTCTGTGTGTGCATTTTCCAAAGTAAACTATCCGCAATTTTCCACGAGGCTTTTGTTCATGCTCCATCTTATAGTTCATACCAACTATTCTTCTTCTCTTGTCTTCCTAAACCCACTGTGATGTCAACGCTCAGTTTGTCGATCAGTGTGATGCCAGGAAAAAACCTGCAGGCACACAGCAGAGGCTAAGACCACACTGAGACTGCTCTCTCAACACTCTAATGTATAGCAAGTTTAAAATGAGAGAGAGAGAGAGAGAGAGAGAGAGAGAGAGACAGAGAGAGAATCTATTTGATACTAGATCCAGCACAAGCCAGCCAGGCAGGCATGGGGTGTCAATGCAGGAAAAACAAAAAAACGAAGGGGAGTTGCTGTTGCAGCTTTTCCCTAAAAGCTTGTTAAACCCAATTTCGCTGTCACAGAGATGAGGCAGGTGTGAGTTTGTGTGGTTGTGTGTGTGTGTGGTTGTTTGTGTGAGTCTGTGTGTGTGAGAGAGAGATGGAGAGAATGTGAAACGGAGAATAAAGTCTTCTTACAGCATCACACCTGGCTTTGTGAGCTGTCATCACAAGCAGCCAATTAGTCTGATGGCCAATGAAAAGTTAATTTCCTGTGTCTTTCAACAAAGCTCTTTGGGATTGCTGGTGTTGGAGTGAATGTAAGGTTTAAAGCGCTCTTATTAAAAAGAGTTCTTTTTGTTATTTATACAAAAGAGAGGTTAGCAATGCTATATTTTGACTTGGTGAATGCAGAGCTGAATGCAAAGTCTCACTGGGTCATAAGTGTAAGTGAGACCATCAGGGGTTAGTTTTCAGCATTATGTACACATCAGATGTTCTAAGTTAGTGTCCAATTTGTCCAATCAACCAAAGAAGAGAGACTGACAATGTTTACATGTATTAAATATACAGTCTGATCCTGCTGCCTGCCCTGATGGTTACTAGAGAGAAGAATACAGAGTGTGACAGAGCAAGAGAAGGCACATCCACCATAAGAGTTCAGAAAGAAATCAGGAACTAGTTTACCTGGAACTAGCTTGATAAGGGACTGTATCGACCATGCAGAGTCTCCCACAGCAAAGGTATCAGAATACGCTGGTCCATATCCCAAAATAGCATTAACTGTGACGTACAAATTCCTTCCGGAGCCACTTTGATTTTTGCGATTGTTTTTTTTTTTTTTTTTTTTTTTTAGTCATGTTTCATTATCAGTATTTTTCATTGGCATTGCTTTGTCTTACGAGTAATTCTGGGTTTGAACGAACATAGTGATATCTTTCAAAAACAAGTTTGGTCTTACAATCCATCCCAGCAGTTCCTGAACTATATGTACTTGCCCTGGAGTAGGAGGTAGGAGCTAAAAAAATAGTGTGTCCTCGTTCGTTGGTGTGAAACGAATGAAAGCTTTCTTCAGTGCAAAAGATGTGTGTGTGTGTGTGTGTGTGTGTGTGAGAGAGAGAGAGAGAGAGAGAGAGAGGGGTTACTCTCATCTCCTAATTAGTGCTGAAATGACAGAGACTTAAACATTATGAGGGGAATGTTGAATATTATGACATCCGCTCAGTGTGGAAGGTTTCCAGGAGCAGAAGAAATAGCCTCTTTTGCTTTATTTTGGAGATACATACCGTATGAACAATCTGATATAAACAAGAATTCCAAATCAGCATTACATTTTCTCAAAAATGTATTTTGCTTATGGAATATAATTACATAATTGTCAGAGAAAGAAAATCCAAGTAGCCAAATAATAACTGTTCAGCATCTACAGAGGCAGATGAATCCAAATATGACTTCACCTCCAAACTCCCAACCCTCTCCCAATTAGGTTTTAGTTTACTCTTTGCTAACATCTGTGACTTTCTGCACATTGTCACCTTTTTTTAGTGGCAAGAGGTAATTAAAATGATGTGTGAACCGCAGCCACGGTGGCAGAGCTGTTGTGGAAGGTTGGGTGGAAGCCTGCTGTTTATCTGAATCAACCACTGGAAAAAAAAAAAAAAAAANAAAAAAAAAAAAAAAAAAAAAAAAAAAGTGTGAAATACGTCACTTCCAGTGCTCTGGCTCTTTTTGAATAGAATTTACTGGCATTTTCATCCAGGTGTGACTTGAGAAGTTAATGAACATTTCTCAGTGTACAGAAAGTTTCTGTAGCCATGGTATTTATGATGGGCTTGTGATACTCCAACATACACATTGGTAATTTAATGATATTATTATTACTTTTAAATCCATTAATGTAGCAACACATGCACAGGATAGTCATGCAAACTGACCCTCTACCAAATGTGACGAATTTAGTAAATACTAAATACTGTTCTGATTCAGAACAGAATTCTCAGAACTTCAAGGCTCCATTTACCCGTGCATTAAAGTGTTGCCTGTATTCTGATCAGATCTCATTAGGTTGTTACATGATTAAAGTCTGTGTTTCCTCCTTGGTCCAGAATGAGCTTCATCCATTAAAATAAATAAATAACCTTTTGTGTAAGCTGTTGCTGTCCACATTCCCAGTGCAGGTATCCATTTTTGGCAAATTGCAACTCCTGATTCAAAATAAGAATGGTCAGAATAAGGCAGGGTGAGGTTTTCTACTCGCAGGTGGATTTTATCTCACAAACGTGTCCCAGCTATACTGAATGCATTTACACCTGGCTGGGTGTGAATGAGATCCAATCACAATGTGAGCTACAATGCATCCATATGGGGTCTGGCAGATCAGTTTGCGTTGTAATCGCTGTGTGTTTTGCATGCATTTGCCTCTTGCTTTAACAAGTGTTTTTTTTTTTGNTTTTTTTTTTTTTTTGGATAAAGGATGTGCATATAGATCACATTTTAATGCAAGCTGTAAAGGGGCTCAAGCCAGACTTGCGTATCTTCAGTGCCCTTGAATCAGTTTTGCCATCATCCATCTTTCCATCAATCATTAAAAATTCACAAACAAGTTTTGGGCCAGTAGAGGAAAAAAAAAAATCTCTTGGAATTACAAAAACAACAACAAAAGCCAGAGCAGAAAACAACTGGAAACCAACTTCCTTCCTCAATAAAATGTTTTATTTTTCATAATATTAGCATACTCTATATTCTTCACAATGGGGCTCCTTCAGCCTCGGCTGGATGCTGTCACTCTGTTTTATGTATTTATTTTTGGGTCTCTGTTATTTTTATGTCTTCACACCTGTCGTCAAGCTGTTCTGTGTTTGTTTCCATTATTTATTTTCTTTTTCACTCATTTGACTTTTTCCATTTTTTTTTTTCCTTGCCACTTTCTCAATTCTGCCCTTAGTTGATCACATGACATGATCGCTGTACTTTATCTGGGTGTGCGTTGAAATTTTGTCAGGTCTCAAAAGCTGAATGCTTAGTGGTTTAAATAAGAATTTTAACAGTCATTAATACTAATTCAAATAAATAAATGTCTTGAATTCTACAAAATGATAATGGAGTAGGGCAGCTATTGGGGTTTGTAATGAAAATTTAATGTTTCTAAAATATTGTTTTGAGTTATATTTTCATTATTGCTTAATAACATTGTAAGGTTTTACAGCTGGTAATTAGCTCCCCAACTAACTAACTAAACAATTAACTCTCTCTCTCTCTCTCTCTCTCTCTTTCTTTTGTCTCTTCATTTCTCTCTGTTGTTCCTCTCTTTCTCTCCCCATCTCTGCATCTGTCTCGAAGTCTGTTTTTCTCTCTCTGTGCCTACCTCTGCCCTCCCTTTCTTCATCCCTCCATTCCTCTGTCTTTCTTCATGTCTTTCTGTCTCTTTCTCAC
Organism: Lucifuga dentata; assembly: GCA_014773175.1. Taxonomy (NCBI): domain Eukaryota; kingdom Metazoa; phylum Chordata; class Actinopteri; order Ophidiiformes; family Bythitidae; genus Lucifuga; species Lucifuga dentata. The sequence goes on from VXCM01003284.1 coordinate 71,527, forward strand.
TATTTTCATCCTCGCTCCATCTCCCTAATTTGTCTCACTTGTCTGTCTCTTTCATCTTTCTTTCCATCCCTCTCACAAGGTCTTCTGTGCCTCTTTTTTCTCTCACTTTCTGTCTTCCACTGTCTCCCTCTCTCTCTTTATCTCTCTTGTCTTTCCTTCTGCCCCCACTCTCTCTCTCTCTCTCTCTCTCTCTTTCTTTTGTCTCTTCATTTCTCTCTGTTGTTCCTCTCTTTCTCTCCCCATCTCTGCATCTGTCTCGAAGTCTGTTTTTCTCTCTCTGTGCCTACCTCTGCCCTCCCTTTCTTCATCCCTCCATTCCTCTGTCTTTCTTCATGTCTTTCTGTCTCTTTCTCACTATTTTCATCCTCGCTCCATCTCCCTAATTTGTCTCACTTGTCTGTCTCTTTCATCTTTCTTTCCATCCCTCTCACAAGGTCTTCTGTGCCTCTTTTTTCTCTCACTTTCTGTCTTCCACTGTCTCCCTCTCTCTCTTTATCTCTCTTGTCTTTCCTTCTGCCCCCACTCTCTCTCTCTCTCTCTCTCTCTCTCTCTCTCTCAAATGTCATAATTCAGCACATCATTCTCACTTTGTGAAATTAAAGCCCCTTTAAGGGATGTTTTTTGCTGGTTTGGTGCAACATCTGTGATTTTTGACAAACGTGTCGCTGTGTGCGCTCATGACTAGTCAGCTGCCAACGTTCCCCATTTTGACTACCTCAACATAAACAGTCTAAAAATCAGAGGGTATGCATTTCATGAGCAGGTAATTCCACAGCTTCACTGTTCATTGAGTCATGTCAAGGCGAAACTGGCAGAAAATTAAAATGTAGCCGTGGGGTTTGAGCTCAGTGCTGAAAGCTCAGTCAAACTGAAGCCCCAAATGCAGAATATGGGATTTTGTTTTCAGTGCCACAGATTTGATCTTTGCCAACAAGATTTTTATCATGCTCCTTTAATTTACAGTTACCTCATTTTAATAAATGCATTGTAGTTCTGTAAGTGAAGAGGATAAATTTGTAAACTCTGACAAAAAGGGAGGCTGGATTCTATGTTTTCTTCTAATGACCATGGTTTTATTCCCCATGTTTGGCATTGTCTAACAAATATGACCAACCTATTTTGTACCTCTTAAACATTTGCAAGGTTATGTTTGAAAGGTTTTGTCATGTTTGTTTTCTTTTTTTATTGGAGCATGACTACATTTCATGATGCTTTACATCAACCAAATGTTGCTATGTAAAATTAGCTTGAACCAGCTGCTCCCATCACTTTAATTTGGCCAAAGTCTCAGCTTATAAAAGCCCATTTTGTTTACCAGTAAATCGCTCTTCATTGCAAGCCTGGCTGCTTAAATGTGAGTTGTTACCCAGCAAATTCAAATCTTCATAACAGAATGTAGATTGATCATCTTGTAAATCTACTCTATTCATTCTTTTGTGGCCTTCATCTTGAAACATATTTGCATGAGCACCCTCTGCAGTCAGCAGTAATGTGTATCATGTTAGTCAGGTGCACATGGCATGCATGCTCTTCCTTGTGCTAAAAAAAAAAAAAAAAAANAAAAAAAAAAAAAAAACAGGGACCTGCTCATCAAAACATTGCTCTACAGTAGCTAGTGGTCAAAAATTCCACAGGGTACCTTTAATAATGTGTGCTGTGTGATTGACATCATCAGTGGATGAATACACAGACACGGTGGCATTGTACAGTACATGTGCTTTTGCAAGGACAGTAGGATTCCAGCAGGAACCAAGATCAGATGCAATACTGACAAAGCTCTGGTCTACAGCTGTGCTCTGACAACTCCACCGGGTCAAAAAGGAAGTGTATACTATATGGAATTTAACTCCACTGACATGTTTAAGCTGGACAGGCACATCAGAGCTGCCAAAAAAAAAAAAAAAAAAAAAAGAAACACTTTGCTCTCAGTGTTGGATGCTGCTTAGTGCAAAAGTTTGTCCCGTGTCCAGCAACATGGTACATATGGGACCTGGACCTGGCTCTCCCCATCCCCCAACCACTACTTCACACCTCACCTACAGCCAACTACCCATCCCCGCCCTCCCAATCTGTGACAGAGAGCTACACCGGCAATTCAGCAGATTAAGCATTAATGCCTACAATATACAGTTCAAATACATTTGAAAATGTATCTTTCTCTCTCTCTATGTTACCTTTTATTCACACACAACTGGCATTTTCCTTGCCAAAAATAAATAAATAAATAATAAAACATAAATTGGGTGGATTGGGTCACAGGAATTGCTGTTTGCATTGGTTAACAAAGCCCGTCAATTAAATCAATACATTTTAGCTGACATATGCCTGATAGTAGAAACTGAAACTGAAAACTGCATACATGTTACATTAATGACAACCAATTATCAAAACATATTTTAAACCATCAAACCATATTTTAGCATTTTTGTTATTTTTTAATTAATTTATTTTTTTTTCATATCCCCTAATCTTTCAAAATCAAATATTCATGTGATACACCCGCCTTAAAATTAAATGTTTTGCCTGCTACTTGTGCACAATTATAGAGGGCACTATCATTTTAATTTCTCAGTAAATCCGTCTTCTCCTGGGACTATATTTTCTGGCGGACAAATACATTGCCTTCTGTGCAGCTCCGTGTTCGATCAGTTAAATAAAGTTACTGTAGTTCAGCCAAAAAAAAAAAAATGGACATCATGTTTGCTGTGATGGGTTATGTATCTCAACCATGTTTCAAGTCTCTACAAGTTGATTTTAATAGCATACTGGAATAAATTGAAACCAATGACAATCTGGAAAATAGGAAATTTCTGAAATTTACTGCTAAAGTAGTATATTTTGGGAAATCATTGTCAGTAACCTAACGTGAATTCGGATTGGGCTCAAATGTACGATCGCCAGTATGATCCTTTAAGCTGATGAATAGCCAGGCTTTGTCCTTCAAATTGGTGCAATCTTTCAACCTTATTCCTCAATGGTTGATGTTACAATATGTATTTGTTTTCTGTTTGGCAAAAGAGGAAACAGAAAGGGGGGGGGAAGACCCCCTGTACTTTGCTTACTGAGCCTGCAGGCTGGCAGATAACTCAACAACAGACCACACTTCATCCTCCAGCTTCTGGACCTGTATACCATCATACCAGAGCTCTTACATTTCAAGCTTTTCCAGGTGACTGTGCCTGAATCCCTCTTTCAGTGGATCACTGACTTCCTGACGGACAGGAAACAGCAAGAGAGGCTAGCAAAACCCCACTCTAACCCACTGACTCTTAACACAGGAGTGCATGTGTTGATGTAGTGGTGGTTCAGCTTGAAATAAGTGGAGAAACTTAAGTTGAGCTGTGTGCATGTGTGTGTTTGTGTATGACAGTGTTTCTAAGAGAGAGAGGGCAGCGGCAGAGATGCTTTGGAAAGGTGGTGTAGGTAGTGTAGCTGTCAAGGATATTTCCTCCCTGTATTATTTATATTTCCAACAGGCTTCATTGAGTATTTGGACAACTAGTAAGTGGTAACAGGAAGATTGAAGATGTACTGTATGTCTTATATGTGGAAGTGTGGCTTATGATTGTAAAGGTGGGCTAGTAAGATTTCACGAGAAGAGAATAATAACTGTTAAATTCCCTTTACTTCAACAGGTGCATAAATGTCAATGTGCTTAAGGGTACATTGCTGTTGTATGTTAAATGCTTAGTATGCCTTTGAGAAAGATACTTAACCTACAGCTAAGCCAGATCAACCTCAATAGCCTTACAGAAGGAATAATATGCTCACAGATGTGAACGGACTGGAAATCACTTCACACCTTTAACCAAAATGCAATCTGTATCTAGTCATGTTATCCAAATAATGAAAAACATGCATGAATGCAAGGTGTAAACGCATTGAGCACATTGCAGTCAGAATGCAATCTGTCCTGCCAGACAGATATTATTGTCTCTGAATTGCATTGTGATCAAATCTCAGTCACACTTAGCCTTGTAAACAGGTATAAATGCTATCCGTACAACAGAGATAAAATCCACTTGAAAATGTCACCCTGCTTCATCTTCCCTCTCACTGTATTCTTAATAAAATTATTTTGAATCTGGCTTTAATGGCCTACCAACCTGACCGCTGACATATGATGTCAATACAGTCAGAATCCAAATAATGACATCAGCAAATCCAGAAAGTTCTGACATCGGATATCCAGGTAACGTATTCAGATACAAAGAGTTTGATATAATATAAAGTCTAAATGGGATCTTACTTACAAATGCTAGTGTTTCATTTATTTTTTAGTAGGAAAAAGGTAGTAAAGATGTATTAGGTTGCTCATTTGAAAAAGAAGAAGCACTGCACTTATATATCAGAAAAGTCAAGTTAAAAAGATGGTTTCATGAAACTGAAGTTTAAAGTTTCTCAGAACATTTGCAACACACAGGTACAGAGACAGAACATGTCAAAATACAGAAACAACTGACATTTTAGAGCTCTGTTTTTAGTTTTATGTCTACTTGAAGATCTGCTGTAATTAAGGAGAGGTCATCAGATAGAGGTCTGGACTGTGTACAAGGTCACAGCAGTAATCCTGTGTAATAAATAAATAATCAGATGTTAATTCATGGAGATATGTAAAACACAAAATGCATCCAATGCAGAGAAGAAAATAACAAACAAAGCAAAAACAAACATGCCTTCAGCTATTTCAAGCATGCGCTCACTTAATATTTTGACAGGGGATGAGATTTTAAATAGCATTTTAGAGCAGGAAATTAAGAATACATGCAAGGAAAACAAACATTAAAAAGCAGTTAGATGTTCTCATCAGATTGCACACGTTCCTGGTTTGAAATGAGATTCTGCTGGCATAACTTTGGATTCTCAACCTGTGATTAAAGACAGATGCTGTTCTAATTGCTCAGACATGCACTAATGATACTGATGTTATTTACAGCTTAGTGATCCACTACTTGTAATTATTGAAAACATGACCTCCCCTTGTCCTTCGTGGAGAATCGATGCATTTGGAAAGAAAGGGAGGGTTAAAGCTGTGGACTGCATGGCAGGTGGTGGAGGAAAAAAGTGCTGGATCACTGGAATGGAGGGATAAAATGCATTTTGGAAATATTATGATGTAAGGTATATTCTCTGCTCAAAACTCACTAAATGGCATCCAGCAACAAAGAAAGACAACTTCAAGATTGTTTATGCAACACAATTTTCTATGATTGGGGAAAAAGGAGAAAAGAAGAGAAGCATCAAGAAGAGCAGTTGATTAGAATAAAACAAAGAAAATGAAATAAACATAAGACAGCAATTATAACCAAGATATTAAAATGAGTTTAAAGCAGCTAAGGGTGAAAGAGAGGGTGAAGGAAAAAGGAATGTTGGCTGACAGGGTCGGGGCTCAATGAACAATGAATAATGAAAATGTGCAATGTTCACATTTCTCTCCTTCCTGTCTTCCCTCTTTTCTTTGCAATTGATGCCATGAAAAGAGCTGCCTGACCTACATTTATATTGATAACATGCTCCAAACCCCCCAGTCTGTCAGAAATACCACAAAAAGCACCTCTATACAGATTTACTACACAACTGGTTAATGCACATTTCTCTGTACAAATGTAGTAAATTTGTGAATTTTGCTTTTGAAGCTCATTTATCTGTAACACCCTGATTTCACATTACAGCCTCTGAGGCTCTTTTTTAAAAATAATAAATTTAACAAAAAACTGTATTTATATAGCCTCAAAACTATTAGATTACAAGTGATTTTTCTATAGAAAGATAAAGCATAAAAACAAGAGTAGGAGGGGGGGAAAAATAGCAAGAAGACAAGTTTAATAAAAAGACACTCCAAGAGTGCATACCTCTGCCAAGGCCAAGCAAACTTCCATTAAAAAAAAAACAAAAAAAACATAAACTCCCTACTCTGCCCCCACTTCCTACTGCAAAAGCCTCAGTATTTAGCATTCATCTGCTTTTTGAAACCAAAAAAAAAAAAAAAAAAAAAAGAGTCTTCTCTGTTCCTTGGTGCAAAATAAAGAAAAGTTCCTGATTTCCTGAAAATGTTTCTGAGTTCCTTCACTGTGAAAAGCACTAATTTAAGATTCTTGTTGATCTGACAAGAGAAGTTTTTTATTTTTTATTTTTATTTATTTTTTTTTTTTTTTTNTTTTTTTTTTTTTTTTTGACTCCTCACCTCAGTGTTTCCCTGACCTTTGCTTGCAGGATGCCAATATGTGATACCATGGATTTTCTTATTTTACGACTATAAGAATTGTGCTTTTAGCTGAAAGAATGAAAGAGACTGTTAATTACAAAAGAAATACAGAAATAAACTCTAACTACTACATTTTCTTTGAAACTGTAGCTGATTCCACTTTAACAATATCACTATTTGTGTTGTTGTAATTTTTCACGTCTGATCGTGCCGTGTGGTAATATGCAGTTGCAGGGCAGCAAGAGGTTCTTGTTCTACTGCGATTAGCATCATCCATGTGTGTCAGCAGTCTGACCCTTAATATGTTAATGACACCAATTATAACGGCTTTAATTACTGCTGCCTCAATTAGCCCTGCCTTTGCAACCCTGCCTGAACCCCTCCCCACACACAAGCACAGAAAGCAAGCATCTCACATGCACACACACACACACACACACAAATGCCAGTGCCGTCAGCTTAATGTGCCTCTCAAATGATGCTTGGCAGTAATCATGATCTTGATGCAGGTGGCTTATGTGTCTTTTTTTTTTTTTTTTTTNTTTTTTTTTTTTTTTTTGTGCAATTATAAAATAGAGTGTTTGTGTGTGTAGGTGTGTGTTTACCTCTATCTTGTTATTCTTGTCTCAGTGCACCTGAGAGGCAATGCCGTCACTCTGTTCACCCATTCCTGCTGTTGTAGCTGTCACCCGAACATTGTGCATGTATGCAGTTGTGTACACGCACACGCACACACACTCACAATCATTGGTTCATTACTTTGTAAGCAGAAGCCTCTTCCCTGGCTCTAAAGGGCAGCATTGTTTTGAGCTTACATTTACACAGTAAAACCATCTCTCTCATCATTCTCATCTCTCTGCGCGTATGTGTTTTCCATAAATATATCTCCATCAATGAGGTGTGATTACAGCCATCTTTGCTGCACTCTCTCTGATCTGAAATATGTTCCCTTCATTTTATTGCTTTGTGAAACAAAGCTTTGGAACAAAAGAAATGTCAACACTCATCAAAATTCTGCTTTTAATGTTGACAAGAGTGTGATGTGAAGGCAAAATCACCTTTCTGAATTCCATTTAAATCCAAAGCTGAAATGAAAGTTCTACATTGATAGATTTTTTTTTTTTCTTAGACTCCCTGGAAACGTTAAAAATTAAGTTAGAAAGCTGCTGTTTATCCTTTGATTCATCCTTTAAATCTATGTAGCTGTGAAAGCTATGCACTGCATATGTCCTGTCCTAGGCTATCAGACGTGTGTGTGTGTAGCAGTGTTTCTATTGGACATCATGCTTAGTATCTGATTCAGCAGCAGGGTAACACGGTAAAAAGCAGTTGGAGAAAACTGTGCATGCAGCTTGGAAAATCTTACTCTCAGACTCTGAATTGTAATGAATTCAGAAAAGATACTTTACCCTTAGATTTTTGATTTTATGTTTGTTTGATATTTTGTTGAATTGTGATAATTGTTTCTCTTCGATTTTTTTCTTTTTGAATTATTAATTTTAGGAAATTTNTTGTTGAATTGTGATAATTGTTTCTCTTCGATTTTTTTCTTTTTGAATTATTAATTTTAGGAAATTTAGTTTTTTTTTGTTTGTTCTGTGGTGGGTGTATATTGTATATATTGTATGTATTGTGTATGTACTCTGTGTGTGTTGGACCCCAGGAAGAATAGCCAATGCGTAAGCTGGTGCTAATGGGGATCCTAATAAAGGAAAGGAAAGACATCCGTTAAACCCAAATTCAGAAAGCTGGACTCAGTATCCTACCATATGACCTCTGGTTCACCTCTCCTTTGTGAGAAGACCTGGGGTTGGATATTCACACAGCATTTCATTGAACCACTAGAATCCTCCCTAAATGGTAGTAAAAGTTCATAGTTACAAATTTCTTGTCGAGACCTCATTCAAAACCATGAAAGCGGCTTTTATTCAGGAAGAAGGAGAAGTGTTAAGGTGCAGTCAGGAGAACTGGGCTTGATGCATTTACTTGCTCACCTTGCATAGAGTTTAGTCTGACTGAACTTTGATCTCAGCAATGTCCAGCCAAACTGAGGGAGTGGGTGGGATTGACCTCTTGTTGAGAAAGTATTGATTGTTGCCTTTTTCCTGTTTGTAATTGCTTGGTGAAAGTTGTTGTTACAACCCTATGGTCTAGGGGAAAGGGAAGCAACATAAAAGCCGATGGAAATGGCAAAGAAAGGCAATTTATTGTTTCCACACAAAATAATGATAAACACAGGACTGGCTAACAACAGTAACTGAAATTTAAGGCAAACCACCAACTGGGGAAGGAACAGAGGTGGTGCCAGAAAACCAACCATAAAATAACAAACAAAAGAGTTTAACAGATAACCTTCCTTAAATAAAATAATAAAAAGTAACAAAAGTGATTCACAATAGCAGATCAC